>LUCM01005217.1:9829-55691 GCA_008360955.1 Fasciolopsis buskii | reverse complement strand
ACTTCGTCAGGCCTCTACCCATTGACTTTCCAGGCATGAGTTGATCTTCGGCTCTGGATAATCCATCCTGTATAGCTCGTTTGATCATGGAGGCACGCAAGCCGTCACATTTCGTCAGGTTGTAGTCTCGTTGTCTTCCTGTAATTTAGATGCCTCCTTTGAGAACATCCGTAAACAAACAAGCCAAAATATTTATCTCGTGTCTTCGCGGTTAGGGTCCGAATGACATTCGAACTTAGTGGCTGCACACACTAAATATTGTAACCAAACCTCAACAGTTTTGTCATCTTTCGATCCCTCTCAATTAAAAATGTTTACTTTCACTTTTTAACTCTATTCCGTTTTGGCTACTGTGGCATTGCCTTTTTTCCGCGATCTGTTGACCCACTGCTTATTCCCCTCAAACATTCTTTTTTTTGCATCAATTTGCACCTCTTGTGAAACGGCACCAGTCAGTGGGGCTTCCTTGCTGTTTAACGCTGGTAGGCGATGTCAGAAAGGCAGCATCACTGGTTGTCTTATTTATATTCCGGGATATTTCTTGGCACCCTTGTTTCTAACCCCGCAATGGAAATTCTCGGGCTTGCTTCTGAGGCTTTGACCCTCCAAAATTTGAGGAGCTCATCTTATCTAACTGTTTACCTGTTATGGTCGAATTCACGCACACCCCGACCAATCGTTCGTGTTCTTGGTATGTCCCCAAGGCGTTTCCTTAGTTTGCTGTTCTTAGTTAGACCATCCGGAGCAGTTGTCGCACCGGATACCCTTCAGTGCCTCCAATATTTAACCGCCATTTTCGCACGAAAGCTCTTCTGTCTTGTGGATGAACCGGTTCATGTTAACTAAAATATTGTTGGAGGCGGCCAATTCCCCACGTTTCAAAGAAGCCGGAAGTCCTAGTCTATAATTTGTTTTCGGCAAAGACTGTTACTTATAAAGTTTTTCTTAACTTTACCCTGATTGAATAATCAAACTTTGGTCTCTGATTAAGTGACTGTCATTCTCTCACGACGAAGGCCCCTTCCGACTAACTAACCACATATATGCACTGGAGGTTATTGAAATATGATGAGCTCTTTCCGTTACTTATCCACTGCATTGGCCGGGACCTCGGTGTCCTCCATCCGGCTAGTGGAAGGCCTGGAATCGGATCTTGCACTTTCAATCAATGCCTCTATCAGCTGTATTCCGTATTATGCTGCGAGATGCCTAATGGTGACTTCATGCGTTATTCGTCAGCTGTGTATATGACGTCCAGTGCTGACACGTACCTTGTCTCCATAGTTGCACTGCACCGACTGCAAAAGTGTTCCCGGGTAACATACCGGATCCGGTGCTAGTTCAGAAAAGGTCCGGCGAAGTCTGGTCACCTCGACCACTGCATACGGAAAAGTCCGTAAATGCCATCGGTACCGGATAGGTAAATGACAAACAGTGCGCTCTTCAGTATTTGTTTCTTTTACGCAATTCTCGCTCAAACTATCAAATCGCCTAATGCACACTGTTTGTTTTATAATTTATACTTATCGTCAAGGCCCGTGATACTCCAGTGATAGTGTATCACCTAAGCCAAATAATTCGGCAAGAACTCGCTACGCATAAATGTGCTGTGCTGCCGAGTTTAATTGATCCATGCACACACTGAAGCACAAGACACAAACACCAACGTCGCACGACAGCACAGAAGTACACAGCCCATGGTCCAGTAAGACACGAACACACACTGAGGATCGAAGACTATAGTTCGGGCTCAAGTCTTCAAGCCACGTAGTCACGCAACAGGTGGAGCGGAACTGCTGCTCCCATGAACGAGCAACCACACAGAACAGAAAATGGCGCGGAATACGAACAGTCAGCCCAGTCCGCGAGCAAAAGAGAGAAGACGAGCACAGAACACTGCAGCACGTTTATTGGTGACCCACCTCCACAAGCCAGAATTCAAGTAAACTCTACCATTTATATAGCTGTGTTGGGTGGCCTTGGACGATATGGGAAACAGCCAATCACAGGGCCAGTTTTGACGAAACTCTTCGCGGACATATCAACATTTTCAACCATGCAATGTGTAAAATAACGCCAATTTCTAAAAACTGAGAAAATTATAGCCTCTCCTGGAAAATTAACATTAGAACCAAACTTTGCGACATCAAAATCCCGGACTATTCACCGACCATAAGAGAAATACGATGGTAAGTAGGTCTCCAGCAAACGGTCACAGTGCTACGAACGGATGGGCTGAAGCTGTTCTCGCATGAAAAACCACACTGATATATTTAACACCGGTTATGAATGCAAGCTTTATTTATAAAGTACAATGGTGTTACATTCAATTATTTATGCAAGCCTATCAGTGAAATGGCGGCGCATTCTGCGAGCCAAGGGAAACAAATCGAAATGTTTATTAATGGTTCCATGGCAATTAAACTGATATAAATTATCTGCGATATGTTAATTTATTGACATTTGAGGTCACCAAAAGTTGACCTACTCCTTGGGTGTTCTAACGTTTACCCTGTTATTCTGCGCCCGTATCCCCGATCGCTAGTGACGGTGAACCATGTCATAATAGCTTGCCGTATAATTACCGTAGATTCATCTTGACAAGCCAATATGCACCTGAATTTGCTCCCTTAGTGGATAATGTCGGGCACGTTGTAACCTTGCTTATCACCGCTGTCGTAAATCTGTGGTTAGCGATGTACGGTGAACCTATCCAGCTGCATCGCAGCGCCAACTCCTCCCTAATCAGGGATGACAGCATCCGTTTGACAGTGGTGACCACCTGGATGCAGATGCAGTGCTTAATGGCATTAATCTATAGCATGTGCATAAAAATGTTGAAACTCAGCTTCGCTTGTAATTGTCCACGTTTATGAGATCCGTTTCTGGGTCCATCAGCCCTCGGTCGCTGTTTGTGCGCGTAGGTCGGTATTGTGATGCCGAGCTACCAGAACGACGGTAAGTTTCGAGTCTCTTGATCAGAGACTCAACAGCAACCAGCGCATCGTTGAAAGCAGGGAGAATGTGTTCATAGTGATATACTCATGCGAAAACTTTTCTAGGGACGACTCACCTCTCCACATGTTGGCGATAAATTTTAAGGGCGAAGCCGTAAAAGTAAACGATAGCCGCAAAAATAAATATTTTTAATTGGAGCTTTATATATATAAGAGAAAACATACAACAGCAAAATGCACGTCTACAGCGAAAATGTAACAAAAGATCTAGGTATCCATTAATTACTCCGGCGACAAACGGTTTTTGTATGTCAAGCAGCGCCGCAAACACAACCCAACGGTTAAAAACTTATCGGAACGAACATACCAGACGTGCGCGCCCTGAAAGTACCGGCTTCAGTAAAACGAACTGGTTGTTTTTTGGCGCAACCATTAGAGGCGATCCACAAAAAACGTGCATCAATTTACTCTTCCCACAGTTCCAAAAATGCGTAATTTTTTCTAAGACAAACACCTCTCTGTGTTCGGCTCTTTCAAGATTCCTACCAGACAGAAAGCAGAGGCACTGCCACTTAGATTATTGTCCGGTTGAACTGATCCATACTGAAGGCTGGAGCACAAGACGTAAGCTCAAGGCGTCGAACGATAGCATGGGAACACAATGCCTGCGGTCTGGTAAGACACGGACACACATCGAGTTGGAGACAATGGTTCAGGTTCAAGTCTCCAATCCTTGTAGCTGCATAATAAAAATGGGACAGACCAGCAGCAGCAACCACGCATTGGAAGAGTCTGCGCGAGAACTAGGATGCGAGCGCTGCGGGTAATGTATCGCATTGTGTACATGCAGCGAGCGATCGAAAGTGTACCCAAGTAGCATACCGCGTCCTGACCGATAAAATTTCGGAAAAATCTAGTAAAAGCCCGGTGAAATGCGATGAATCCGGAAAATACGTACGGAAAAAACAGAAACGCTGCAGGCGCCCATCCGGTACGGGCTGGGCAAATGCTGGAAGGAGAAAAAATCGCGCAACCGTTTGCCTCCCTCTCCCTCAACCGATCAAACATTTTTAAAACTTTTAACGCTCAGACGCGAGCAGTAGCATCACCCACAGTAGACTGATGAATATTTTTAAGCAATCTGCATGCATCTCGCAAACCTTTTCCAGCGACAAAATCAAAAACAAGGTATACTCCTGCCCAGCGACTTGCAATGATTCAATCGGAGCCGAACTGCTTCGAATAAACAGAGAACACAGGAGTGAGAGTACAAAATAATTTACTGCGACAGATGTATAAACGGTAACATCTGGTTCCGAGTGTACTCAGTTTACTCAAACGGCTTTTCTCTGAGATCTGAAAAGGAATTAAGGGAAACGCCTTCAGGTTGAACAGTTAGTATATACAAATTTCATTTACCGCCTTACTGACAGTGATCGATCACTCTGGGAAAACATTCAGTAAGTCTTGTGCCCTGGTTCTGACCTAATTATGTAAGCAGCAAGACTGACGATAAGTCAAAATTGTTAATAAGAAAGCAGTTATATATATCAGGAACAACATGTACATTATTTGAATTGAATGAGTACACAATACGTGGTAATGAGCGTACCTGCGTGTCCTCCACCCGTAAGCTCGGTCTCGCGAACCGTGAACCAATGTTTAATGCTCCTCGCAATAATCAGGACCAAATCTTCCTGGAATGCCGATGTTGATACCACGACAAATGTTGAACCGTAAGTGAAACTTGTGGAATCAATCTACCAATAATGGCTCCTACAAATCGAGGGGTGGGAATGGCCATTTCCCCACCGGTTCCAAGCAAGTTACATTGCAAAGTCAGTTCTTCACCATTGGGCTGTAGTCAGTATTCTGCGCGCTGCAGTACAACTGCCCCTGGCCACACAACGCTTCAGTGCATGGACCTAGAAGTTAAATGAAGGCCACGGACGACAAACCGTTGCGTTGGAAGAATATATTACTTTTTAATATTGATCCAGCCTGGCCAGTCAATCTAGGTTTGGCGTTCCGATTGGCTGGTAATGGCTAACTACACTGAGCACACACTGTACTTCCAGGTTGCAAATGGCGCATGCGTAGTTGACCATGAGGTCATTTAATGCCAAAACATTCTGTCTGAATCATCTGCAAAACCGACAGTTTAGTCCGGTTTTGTTACCTTTTAGTATGACCAGAGTAGCAAGTCCTGATTACCCCCGAGTAACCATTCGGACTTTATCGGATACCTTAATGAAACCCCGATGAAAATCAAGTTACGATGAGATGGAACTTTCCTGGAAGCTGACAAGGCCTCTGCTGTCAATTGGTAACAGCTGGTGGTAGGTACAGGTGTCGCGGATGAATCAAACGAACGGTGAGTTAAAGATTTATATCAATACCTGGAAGTGACAAGAGCAGTACTAAGCAATTACCATGGGAGCTTTTGGGACCTTTCACGAGACTCCTCCCATGGCTTCTGTAACGGAGGTTGTTCCTCCGAACTGTCAGCCGATGGGTATTGGACGGGGACTCTGAAAGTACATACTCACCTGAGAATCCAGTGTATGAAACTGGATGGGTCTCTGAAAAACGCTTTGATGTCACCGTCTCGTTTATTGCGGAATAGGAGGTAAATCCCCTTACTCATAACACCACATGAAAAACGAAAACTATGACGACATTTTGATTTCTTTGTTTTTATCGTTCATCGGTACCTAACTGCCAATTTTAGACACTTTGGAATTCCCATCCCCTCAATCGCCATAGTACAAAGTTCTGCTTCTTAGTTTCCCCCATTGGATGCGTTCCATTTTGCTATACCATGCTCAAATTTCTTCCACCGCGCCACGAGTACGCCGGCGTTACCACAGTAGTGCGGGGCGTGGTCATATCCACCGCTTTGGCCGGCGCACGTCAGGCAGGCAGCTCGGTTGCAACGGTGCACGGGTGCAACTAGGTTGGCGGATTACACCTCCTGCGTTCACCCTCAAACGGTGTTTTTCAGGTTGGGTGACCAGCACTCGGTCAGCCCCACCCATTGGCACTGTTGTGGTAAACTGCACTGTAGCTGATAAGCTCACGTGCACCATTTCGTACTGGCTTCCTCTAGCTCCTTCCCAAAATTCTTCTGTCGAATTCATACAAAACGGACTCACAAATTGACACTATTTTTATTGGCGTCTGATATAAACTGACGTTCACAATGCATATTGACATTTGAAAACAGCTGAAGGCCGGCATTTTTCATCAACCTCTATTCTGGTCTGCGGAATTTGGCAGCAGACCGATGCTTCTGATAACGATTCTTCACATGAGTCCACCAGACATTGACTCATTTGCCTCCGGTTCTCCTTCTTTTCCAACGCCACCTTCATCTCTAGACCAAGCCAAAACTTAAGAACTCAAAATTGCTTGAAGCAAACGTCATGTATTAGTATTACTATCGCACAATTTCCATCCTGTGCCGCAGCTTTGCTTGCTTAACGGACTGTGCTTTCAGATTTATTGAGTTTTATACTGCCTTTTTTGATATCCAGTCTGGTTTTCGCTCATCCCCATTCCGTTTTCACATCCATATTGATACTCATCTCCACCATATAACTCTCTTGATTATCGAGTATCCCGGCCAATCGGCGGTGACAGCCACTGCCCTCCAGCCATATTTTGCGCCCGCGATACGCACCTTGCTGCATTCAAACACAGTATCACTCGCAGTGCAGGACTGGTGATCAGCCACAGAAAAATCTTTGCGAACCATTATCTAGCTTTAATTTAAAGCCCGTGCTCTGGAAATCACATTGCCTGTTATGATCTTGTGAGCGGAATCACATTGCATTTTATGTTTGGTTTCTTTTTTCCATGTCTGCACTGTGCCTTCTTGGCCCAATTTTGATCTTACCTTGCATGTGACTCTCGTATGTCGAGAAATATACAAAAACAAACAGACCTTCCAAATTACCAAAGGTCGCTCTCACTCCCTCTCCCTTTGATTTATATTGTCCGTATTTCCTGTGCATCATCTATGTAAACACTTGATCTTGCCTTGCGCATGCATCACTCGAATCAAGAAATATACAATATTATTATTGTTGTTCTTTTTTGTGTTATTTTCACAACAACAAAAAATCTTATAGCAACCCACCTCGTTTCCCCAAATCCCAGCTTCAAACTGTGTTCCGACACCAGCGCATGCCACTTATTTATATTCAGTTCCACGTCGGATGCATCTCACATTTTCTTCTGCCTGCAAAAACAGAGCATACTGCTCAAAAATCTGGCTTCATCTTTCAAGCTGAGTATAGGGTTGCTCATCCACAACTTTGTCCCATCCACTGACCTAACTAATTCCAAAATGGTTTGAAAAACTTATTTAGCCACCGTCTTCAAGCACAAACATTCACTAGCCTCCTCACTTCTTACTTTTCATCATCGCCTCTCTCCAAGCACATGACTTTGGCTCGCAGGAATCACCTTTGTTTCTGACGAACCCAAACGGTTCCCTCCGGACGAAACCAGACTATTATCTTAGATTCTTCCTTTCGCACTCCCCATTGATATCACTCTGTCCATTTAAGAAACTTCGGATCTAATGCTATCTCCGCGACCATAAGGTTCTTCGCGATTTTTTTCTTTCCTTGGAATCGCTTAACATACCTGCTAGGCCCAACCATTTCCTGAATTAGAGAGGCTTGGTCTCCTCGATTGGAACATGGTCCACGATTTCTGCGCTGCAAATTTAGTCGGCCATCAATGCATCTGCCTTTTTTTAGTTCATTCACCATTTATATCCACAACCGTTGTTCATTATTTGCCCCATCAAATGCCGATTCATTTCCCTTTACCCCTATCGTAGACGATCCAGACACCAGATTAGCTTGTCCATCAACTTATACACGCCCAAAAAATCCTGATTGCATGCAACATCAGCCATCACCTCTATATTTCGGGTTGCACTATAAGTTCTATTACTTTCATTTTCTGAGCCGCTCGTAATATTAGTCGCTTGTTAATCCGCAGCTGGCAGCTAGGCCAAACCGCTGCTCGTTTCTTCCCTTACATGCCGTTCAGTTCCACTTGGATGCAAGCATTTACTTCATGCCTTGGCTACCGCGGTTTCGGCTCGTCTGGGAGCATCCACGCTTGGAAGAATAATGCCTCGCTTCTCCGTATTCGAATTCCGTCGTTCAACTCCCCATGTACATCAACGCTACCATAATAGTGCGGGGCGTGGTCAGATTCACTGATTCGGCTGGCTCACATGGGGCAAGCAGCTCGGTTGCAACGGTGTGCTAGTGCAGAGAGGTTGTCAGACAACAACTTTTGTTTTCACTCATCAACGGTGTTTTTCAAGTTGAGTGGCCGCACTCGGTCAGTCCCCTCCACTAGCACTGTTTTAGTAAACAGCCATCTAGTCCCGATGTTCACGTGCACCAAAGTTCTTTTGTCAAAACCATAAGAACAGATTCACGGGGAGGCATTTTTATTAGCATCCCATATAAACTGACGTTCAAAATACATCTTGACAATGTAAAATAGCCAAGGGCCGTCATTTCTCATGAACTTCTATTCTGGTCTACGAAATCCGGCAACAGACCGGCGCACCTGGCATCTGCTCCATACGCAAGTCCACCAAGCATTTCCTCATTTGATTCCGGTGCCCCTTCTTCTGTCCCCAGCACCTCCTGCATCATCGGACCTAGCTGAGATTCGTGAAGTCAAAATTTCCCAAAAGAAATCTCATTAATTCTTTTTATGATTACACATTTCCCATCGCGTGCCGCCATCTTCCTTGCCCAAAAGACCATGCCTAGAAATTTTTCGCGTTTTATTCTGCCTGAGTCCTTTCAATATACTGCTCACCAGACTATGCATTCCGCGATAAACTGCTTCCAAATATTCCGTTTCCTGATTTATTACGTTTTTTTCCACGCGGTATCCATTCTATCAAATAAAATTTGAGTCTTTTCCCAGCATTTGAAAAACGTAAAACCTCATGGAACTTTTCGCTGATGTTATCGTTCCATTTTGGTTTTCTGCATGTATCTGGCGGCCTGAAAGATGCGCAATAACGTAACTGAGCGGCACTGATGAAAAGTCCCCGCTGGACCCAAATACCCCGCGTGGAAATTGATGCATTTGCGAAACATGTGCCCTGTGGTACGCAGTGTTAGCTATTTTATAGACCCCCTCAACGGTGACACGTGGGTGTTTATATTGGTTTTTATTTTTTCCCCTCGGTTGTTTTTATTGTCGCACGTCATGATCGTGCGCACTGCATGCTCTTGGCACTGTCCAAGAAATCAGATTTTATTATTATTAACTGCTCACGGGTTTTTGCCTCCATGAGGCGGTCTACGAAAACAATTAATAACATCGTTCTTACCGCAGTTTTACACTTCCCTTAACCCATACGATGGTGCGGAATCTGGTACGCTGTCTCCGTTCAACAACATTTGTTAATAAGCAGCGAATGTTTTCAATTTGGCTATTTCACGCGTTAATTCTCCGTCATCCAGTTGCTGTTTGCGACAGCAACAGTGTCGTTGACGAAAAACATAACGACGAGGTACATTTGAAATTTTACCGCTCAACAGTCCGACAGTTAAGGCCAACATACCTAGCCACTGTTCATTAGCAAAAAAGAAACTAATTTGTGCATGTATATTACAGTGACAATAACATTTACACCGAGTACAGACAGAGAAAGCGTTTGCTATTAATATGACTAACACCCACAAGGCAAATGTCAGCCTGCAAACCGCTTGCAAGAAAAACATGCAAGGGGCTGGAAGGCAAAGTTTTCGCAAAAATATCCGATGACTCCGTGAAGTGCTTCACGTGTGCCGCGTCTTTTTCCGAGCCCACCATGGACGCTGGCTTTCCCGCAACAAGAACAACGTTTTTGCAGAAGTTATCTGTTAACACCATGTTTTGATGATGAACGGGTATCTGAAGCCACGGAAACTCCTTTGTGGGTCACCCGCATCATCAGAAAAGGCATTGGCAGATACAAAAGCCAGCACAAGGAATTCACGAATGCGGCGATGGAGCTGCTGAGCGGGGAATTTTGAGTCCCCCGATGCCAAAAATTAAAACTGGTATCGCTGACTCATGAGGAAGCAAGAAAAGCTGTCCAGAGCACTGTGACGTTAGGTATCCTCTGGCTAGTAAATTAAAGCATATGCATAATAAACTGTATCACAGGAGGCATACAGCAAATGAAACGTTTGCACGGCGCACCGGGGAAGAGATGCCGCAAAAGTTTTGCAAGTTTTATGGACATAAGCACAAAACTGAAGATAAATGGGCACAGGCAGGGACATAAAATGCTCACACGCATCATCAGGAAGTAATCGATTCAAACATACGGGTCCAACACACAATAAAACTTGCGAAATTCCGTGGCTTTCCAACGGTCCAAGTCGCCGACATTTCGACATAGCAGTTGAAAATCACGGAGTGTGCTGTCGCTACAAGCAAGAATAAGCTTGCTAATGGGGTCTACGTCGGACACACGTAAATCCATGGGAATTCACGACGCTTCGGGGGCTAAGAAACAGCAACTTTCGAGTGACCGCGGTTCTGATGATAAATTTCCGGCCTGGTGACGGGCAGAGGTTTTCGTAGTACGTCTACTCATAGGTAGTGTGTTGTCCGATCTTCCGGCCGGGAGCTGTCTGGTCCCGAAGACTGTAATTTAAAAAATGAAAAGGAAATTACTAAACCCTTTCCTCGCCAATAATGGAGTTTGTAATAACTTTGATCTTTCGAAGAAAACCGTTTATTTTTAGGACACCATTTTCTCCAAAATCTACCGTGACGCTTGTTATCTGTTCTGTGACATTTGTTTGGTTGCAAGTTTTTCGCACAGTAGATTTGTACGTTTACTTTCGTGTTGTAGTGCGAGGCTTTGTGTTACCGTCCATTAAGTTATGCCATATCGACCTTCTCACTTACCGAACTCTTTCTTTCCAGGCCTTCTGTCCACTGCTTTCTAGATCAAGCCATTCAACCCCACTGGAGGAGCACTATCTTTGAACATTAATGTTCCGTGCTTCTATAAAGTACTCGATTTCGATTCGTTTCGACCACTCTGCATCTCTCTGCCACGATTTCACAATTTCGCGCACTGTCGTACCGGTGCCACGTCGGCATCATGATATATATAGTATAAGTCTCCCAACCGGTTGTTGGTTCAGACCTTCTCTATTCTGTCGACTAAGGGGCTTAGTGGATCGCGATAGTGGCGTCAGATGGAAGACAAGGTTTGGGGTCTCAATTCTGATATCGTTCACAGGTTCCTGTCTGGAATCAATGTTAGTGTTTTGATACCTGCTGCAAACCATTCGTCACTAGCCGCCGTTCGTTCTGCGGTGGTCCCACTGTGCATTGCATTCCAATCCATTCAATCATATCATTCACACTGAGATCATATGGAAGTAAGGTCTGTCAGGCGCGCCGCGCTCAGGACAAAATGAGGGGCAGAAATGTAAAATGAGCATGGAAATGAAACTACAATTATTAGAGAATGGACGAGATGAGGCCTAATTAGTGTTAAGAAGAGCTTTACGAACGATTCAGAAGTAGATCCGCCGAGAATACGATTGACTTGGTTCATTATAACCTTGCCCTTCTAGACTGTCACCTTCTAGTTCGCTGTCTGTACAAGGTAGGTTGAAACGATCGGCCCTAGATCCCTCTCCTGCGTCGATATTGTCAGCATATCTCCCCCTAGCGTGTACCCGTTGTCATAGTTTCTCCACCATACGGTACCTCAAACGTCCCCGCACTGGTAGGCGACGTACCGCCGGTGCATATTGTCAAAGACCCCTGCGGCTCCTAAACCCCTCCCCCGCGCAGCTCTCAGTTGACGGCAGATATTTGAGTCATTTGGGTACGATAGGACTTGTGCCTCCAGTTTCGGAGGATCACTATGCATGCCATTGGAATTATTACGGACCTCCATGGTGTTCCGCCTGGGGCGTCAATGCGTCCGTAAAGACGACCGTTTGCCGGGGCCTGGAATTTTTGATGGCGCGGACAATGCAACAACCAGGCGGTGAGGGTTTCATTCACCCTAAGTCCATTAGCCGTTCCAATAGCCAATGTTAAACCGGCCGTCGAAATCCCTCGAGACGTCCAGTTTAACTCCTCTGTCAACTGCCCGCTGTAGCAGTCCGTAGCCTAGTTTAGGTTTGCTTGGCATGATTTGTCATTAAACCCTGCTGTGCGTCGTGCCATTGGCCTTCCTCAGGAACGTTGCTCAGAACACCGTCGACCATGTCTTTTGAGATTTAAAACAGCAGCAAAACTGAACAATACGATTTAGATTGGAACAGATTAAGAGATTTAAGTATCGCGGGGCTACAAGGTTCTCTCATTCCTCTGGAACTATGCTAACTCGCATGGAATGGTTAAGCAGCTCTCAAGGCTGAAGGGTTGGTTGGTCTGCGCACTGCTGAGGCATAACTGTTGAGACCTCATCGGGGCGTCGTGACTTCCACAGTATTAGTTCTCTCAGTCTTCGCCATACCTGTCGGCAGAGAAGTCAGTTAGATTGTCTCTAACATGCGACGGACTATCTGACCCTCTTGCTGCTGCCCCTTCGCCTCTGAACATCTCTGGCATGGATGAAGCAAACGCCAAATAGAAGTGCGCAGCCAGAACATTGGCAGCCTCAGCATGACCGTCCGTTATTGTATCATCTGGCCTGAGCATATTCGTGATTCCTGGCTTTGTAGTGGACACTTGGCCAAGCTGTCTGCCCTTGGGATCTGATTAAATCCATTTCAGATATCGTCTCTCTTATTCTGTGATGTCTGGCCTGAAATAGGCTTCAAACCGGCTTTCCACGAGGATGTAACACCGTATATCGATGGGCTTTTAAAAGCAGGTAGAGGTCTCAAACGGCTACATTTTTTAAAGTTTTATAAGGTACACACATGCCGTGCTGGCTTGGGCTTGAAGGTTCCTCTAGGCGACTGAGACACGAACAGGTGCTTGATTTTAGTTAGAATTCCATCTGCTCTTGCTGGATGCTGATCGACTCATGGTGAGGCCAGCCATAGGATGAGAGAGAAAGCTTCACATATCTGAAAAGCCATAATTTTTGAGGTCCAGGGAGTGACTTGGTATGTTTGCGGCAGTGCAATGACGTGCACAGAGTTAAAAATTTTGATTTCGTTATTATCAATCTCCAAAGGTGCCGACACTTTGATTTGATCGGCGGCGAGTTGCTCAGTCCTAAGGTCCTAACCCAGTGCCGTCAGGGTGGGTCTTTTCACATGCTCATTTCAACCCAGTCTAAGCGCGATATTACACGACTCCCAAGGGGCAGATCCCGGCCCAGCAGAGCAAGCTAGATGACGGAGGCACGAGTTGAGCAGCCTGAAGACACTCATAACGAGCATCAGTAGGTCGTTTAATAAGCGCAGAACCCCGCACCAGTTCACTTCATTTGGCGCAAGCCAGGGATTACCCAAAGGGCATAATAAGCATCTGAAGTTCCCCAGATGCCAGATACCAAGTGTCCTTTACATTTGCGATTAGTACTTACGTATCCTTGTCCCGAGTAAAAGCAGAAAGCAAGGTTTCACCTGCACGGCAGGGGAGAATTACTGTAAGGAACAGAAGACAGTTCATATTGAACAAAAATTTGGCTTTCAAGTCTCGATTATCAGCAATACTTGATGACTAAACGAGATTTCGGTGGGATGCAAAATTACAGCGCAACGTGTCCAATAAACCAGATCCGTCCATGGAACTGTCATGCTATTCTACCTTGTCATTAATTCCCCACCTCAGGGATCACGTCCAATTCTGCCTCCAACAGGGGATTTTAAGGAATGCACCATCACCAACTCACCAGTAAAGATGTTTCACGGGTTAGGCATCTTGTCGATGAATACGTTGCCTCGTACTTCACCCGAAGCTGTTCACAACCCAACGCTTGAGGATATCCTTAGGACATACGGTCACCGAGAGCAGAGGTGAAAATTAACACTGTCAATCCTCTCAGTCAGCGGGCTTTTTATCAGGCCAAATTTGTCATGCTTATTACTTTTGAGAAGGCTTTAAAGGTAAACCATTTGTTTTATTGACTAGTCGCCTGCTAGTTGGTGACATTTTTCTCTGTTGCAAGTGAAATTGTGGGCACTATTCACCTCGACCAATACAGTCATAATGACTACAATATATTGCGGCATCCGCCTTCATTAGATGGCAGCTGAAGATCTTTTCTACTCAGGAAGTTGTCATTTTAGTATTTTGCCTCCAGCTGTTTTACGTGAATCACAGTCTCATTAGTAGTTACATTCTTAAGAACCACTCTTTCAGACAGCACAGACTTTGAGTGCCTCGTACAGTTAACGACTTCTGCCTACTAGTTGTCACATTACGTCAAAAGTTCTGCTTCATGACCGCTATGCTGGATGTTCTGTCTTACGCACAAGGCAGCCCAATGAATGACTTACACACAAAGGAATAATGTCCTCAGCCCTCTAAAGTGCTTTGTTTTGGGGAAGCCGTTCTTTGGGAACATTAATTTTCTCATCCGAGAGCCGCTTTCCAAGATACGAATAGGAATTTCAAAGGCCATCGAAAGCCCCATTATTTAATAGATAATCAAGTAGCTGGGTTGATGACTTGTAAACTCTTTCTCGAAACAAGTACGTCAGCAGAGCTCTGTGGGTCCGTAGAGTTTCTAAGTATAATTTTGCCAGCTACTTCGACAGGAAGAACTGACATCAGTTAACAATAATTGGCAACTTTTTTCCAAAACATTCGTAAATGTCACACGAACAGCAGCTTGAAAGAGTAATAAGCATCAACATATACTTGGTTGCACTGTTACAGCCCCTTTTTGGGATGGTTGTGGCCTCCGTGTTTACAAGGAATCAGCGGCTCAAAACACTGTAGTTCTTAGACAGCCACCTTAAAGGAGCATCCTGCGACCATACAATGAAGTTACCAAGGCCACGTTCGGGCCCAAAAACTCTATTGTCAAAGGGCGTGTAAGTTCATCTTGGAATCCATGATAGCTTTTATCGTCTTCTGTGTAGGATGACACCGTCGCCGGGCTCTGTCAATCTTCGTCTGAATATCCATCGTTTATTATTACGTCGAGTTTCAAGAACCCAAATGTGGATTATGTTGGCTTACATAGTTTGTCCTTGACGCTTATCAATAATTGCTATCGGATTTCATCGGGACCAGTCACAGCCGTGACCGATGGAACTGTGCTGGTAGGACGTGATGTCTGAGTTTCTGAGTATGACTGATACGGTATCAACTATTGTCCCCTAGCAATCCAGTGCCGTTCAACTGCCGTTATCTGTGATGCACCCGCCAGGGCCTGTATTTGTGATGGCTGAACAATTTGCGCCCATAACATCAAATTGCAAATTCTCCGACGCCTTTAGCAGTGAGTACGGAGGTCAGAACGAAGGTCGTAGCTGCCGATCGAATGAACTTTCCATTGGCAAAAACCAACAAATTGGTCCGACGGGTGAATATATACTGGATGACCTGCCGTTGCGAGCCCCAAGACCAGCTGAAGCAACTTCTAGATGACTGAACTTGCCCAATTTGAGAGTGATACATTTGCCAAGAGAGACTGTAGGCACGCTGCCCGCTTGCGCAGTGCCGGTAGTACATTTGATTATAGAGCAAAAAGCCGGTGATCTCCAGGCGCCACACGCGCAGCAGTGGGCTGGAATCTGTATGCCCTTTGGGCGTAAAAAGATTCGGTCAACTGCGACCTTGCAGGACCGGAAAGCGTCAGGGAATAAATGAATGCCCTATGGGGTTGCAAATTTCGTTACATAGGGGATTATCGGTCCGACACACCCAGAGGAGACCGTATGGCCTTGGAGGCTGCGATTAGGCGGACAAGAATTCCACCGGGTCGTTTCGAGATGCCACTCTCTTGGAGCCGGAAGGCCAAGTACACCTCGAATGACAGAATGTGCTTGCTCTAAGGGTTGTTTTAATTGAAGAGAAGCCGGCCATTGGAGCAATACTCCCGGTTGATGGTAAACTACGGAACCCATGGGTATGTAGAAAAATGGACTACGCTCACCGTGGGAGAAGACAAATGGTATTTGTCTCACCATCCTCCGCTGAACCCTAAGGAGCCTGAAAGTTTTCGTGCAGTTTTCTATTCGGCAGCCAATGAAGCGAACCCTCGATGTGCACTGGGAGGCCGGGACCGATGAGTTCACTCTCTAACTGAAAATCCCCAACTTGCCAGCTACACACAGGGGTGTCCTATCACCTGCCTCCGGTTTGTACGATACTCTTGGGCTTGTCTTCCTGTGGCTGCTTCCAGGAAAAATGTTGCTGCAACGACTGTGCAGGCAGAAAACTGGTTGGAATAACTGCGTTGATCCCGAAGATAATTGTCGTGGGCAAGGTTCTGCACGGTATCAGAAGTCTAGGGAACATAAAATGCTCGCAACGCTCTATTCCAATTGACATAAAACAGAAAATGAGTACCATGCTTTGTTAGACGTATCGGAAGTGGGCTACGGTGCCTTAGTACGCCGACGGTGGAATTAAGGAGACGGCAGTTATGACGTTGGGATATCACTGGCCAGGGCTTGAATCGCACCTCTGAGGTCGATATCAGACCCACGTCTGGAGTTAAGCGTTGTAGTTTGCAGTGATGATGGTGCAGACTGCGGTAAGCTGCAAATCCATAAACCGGACCGCACCGTTTTAGACGGATTTGAAGACCATGTTTCATTACATCCACAATGTTAAGAGCCATTTCGCTACTTTCGTCGCAAACGGCCACACAATCATACACGATGGAACAAAGGTTGAGGATTGAAGGCACATTAAATCGGCCGACAGCACAGTTGACTTACGCTCCTGTGAGAAGACGAACCTACAACTGCTGAAAACTTCAACCAAAGGCCGAGAATTTCCCGGCTGGCCTGAGAGCTTTCGTCCAGTGAGCCACCTTAGCAACCAACACGAGTCGGCGTTGAAAGTACTAAGCATCGCAATGACAAATGTTGGGGCTCAAGGGGTACTCATCTTGATGGTTTAGCTGATGTGGTCTGAACGGCAGCTGCCGGTGATGAGGTGTCCGGCCGTTTGGTAGCTCAGGCATCGGTGACATGACCTCAGAAGAGCTGCGGTGTACAGCTGCAGAACAGAGATGGCATAGGACCAGCACCGATGATTTGTTGATTAAAGGGATTGAACCCCAAACGCTTTGGAAGTTTGCTACGAGTGTTTAATTGACTTACTAACTCCCATCTGGGCATTGACGCCAAACATCCTGTCATCCTCACAGCCTGGCACCACGTAGTTTATCTGCTTATGCAACACACGCAAGCAGAGGAGAGAAACGCAGGAGGAACTTACTGCTCAGCATCGTACAAAAAGGGTTTTGGATTTCGAGCCCGACAGTGGCGCTAAAGAAAGCAATCAAAGGGCGTGCAACGTCGGGAAAGCCTGTTCTTGATAGGAAGACAAGTGATAGCCCCGATACCAAAATGCAGATTGACCTATGGCTGAGGACAGTTCGGCCGCATTAGGATCGAGTAGTTTGGCCCACTATGGGCAAAATGCGGGAAACTCAAGAGAAAAAGATATAGGTGCCTAATAGCCTGCACGAGATCTGCAGTAGTGCAAGTTAAGGCTACACACCCAATGAGCACGGATTGGTTTTTGCAGATGCTGCAACGTTCTACAAACAGGCTAGGCGCGCCGCCTACCATGTGCACTTACAATGGCTAAGCAGCGTTGGGGCTAACTGAGAACTACTGTGCTGGAATAAGGGCCTAATGCTGGGTATGCTGAAAGATGAAACGGCGATGCCCGGAATTCAGTGGCACTTTAACCCCGTACGCCAGTCACCGAGGTGCAGTATGGAAACGTTTGATTTTATCTGCTTCGGAGGATAGCGACGTCATTTTACCGGTAGTCGGATCTAAAATAAAGAATTATCAACCGTTAGTCGATATAACATAATGACATGTCATCTGCAAGTCTCGAGGAAAAAAGGCTTCTTTAAAATGTGTGATAGCAGAATGATAATCGATCTACTGTTCAAACCACAATGAAAACAATTGCGTCTTAATTTGCTAAGAGGAATAGTGATAGTGTCTTCATGCACACCCTCAAATGAGAATATGTACAATTGTGTGAAATGCATGAAAGAAGTGAAGAAGCCCAAAAGACTACAGAAAGTTTGATTCGGTAGATTATGTTCGCCGGCCTGTTACAAATAACACTGTTGGTCACTGCGCGAGGTAATATCATCCCTCTGGGGAATAAGAAGTTTTGGCGTCCACGAAAGTGGTCCATGGGGCTACCTCTGTCGTCTATCATCATCGCCTCCATAATGCACCCGGAAGCGACCGGATCAAAAAGCCGACGGTACAAATGTTGTTCTGGATTGCATATGCTGTGAATGCCGCACTTGTGCGCCATGCTTCCATACGGCAAGCAATACAAGATATCTATCAAACCATGGTTCACCACGCCCAAAGTAAAAGGGAGCAAGCTGTGCTTGCCGTAAACCACATTCGACGTCTCATAGGAAGTGGAAGATAAGTATGTATTTGATAAAATACAAACTGAGGCTCAAAAGTGATGGTGTCCTTCAACATCACCCTGCAACAAAGCATGAAGATATACAGGCTATACACACAATAAAAACAAACGAAAATGCGTGGAGTTCCAAGAGTCCAAATCATCACCATGGCAACATCCCCGTTTAAAGTTATACGAAGCGCACACATGGAAGGATGCAGTCCGTCTGCCAAGCGCATCAACGGACCACGGAACTAAACCGTGGGGGGTAACTCGATGGCCATGGAAACGAATGTCAAACATTCTTTTCATCAGCCCAGCAAAATCAAGTGCGTATAGTCTATTGGGAAGGTGATGACAATGTTCACACACCAATGTGGTGCCTGGGGGTGTTTGCTTGCGCAAAAAGAGCAACCATTGCGTGTGTTTTAGTCCACATCGGGTACTCGACCCGCTTATTATAGCACAGGCCATGCTGAACACACTTATCACACTTATGTCTGTTTAACTTGCCGAGCGAAGTTACAAGCTGGGGCGTAGCATACCACGGATGCCACACGAGGTCTACCGCAAGTGCGGCCAACTTTGATGCCTTGTCTCGGCTCAGAAATGTCTTGCTTCACGAAAGCACTGAAATTCAACGGCTTTCTGATCGACCGGTAAAAGTCAACAGTCGTCACTGAGAAACGGACTGGCCTTATAACATGTGCTAGCAACGGCCACAAAGGCGAGCTGGATGGGCAAACCATGGTTGTCATCACAACCTACATAAGAATAATAATAATTTATTTCTTGGACAGTGCTAAGAATATGCAGTGCACATGATCATGACGTTGACGATATTGACAACAGAGAATAAAATAGACACCCAATTGCAAATGGTGGAAGGCCTATGAAATAGCTAGTAATGCGTGCGTTAAGCTATGTGTTTGGTAAGATCATAAGTAGCAACGAATCCCCACGCGAGGTAATTCAGTCTACCGAGAACTTCTCGTCAGTGCCGCTCGGTGTCACTGTTGCGCATCTCGCAGGCCGCCATATGCAGGCAGCAGACCGAAGTGGACCGATATCGTCACCGGAAAGTCCCTTGAGGTGGTTTTCTAAATGTTGGGAATAAACAGGAATTGGATTTGGCAGAATGGGCACTGCATGGCAAGAAAAAACGCAATAAATAAAAAAAACGGGAAATTTCAAGGCAGTTTCGCGCGGAATGCGTAGTCTGGTGAGCAGTGTATTGAATAGACGCGAGCAGCATAAAATGCAAAATAACTGGAGGCACAGTCCGTTGGGCAAGGAAGACTGTAGCGAAACATGAATTTGTTCCTCCGGATGGCTTTTTTAACCGAACGTTGACCGCCAATTGCGGTCACTAGTTGCGCGTTACTCAGGCAAGCTTTGCATGTACGCTCCAGTCAAAATATGCTCAATCTGATGCCGCTTCCGACTGTCTTTTCTTTGTACAGGTCAAGTGTCAGGTTTGCCAGTATTGCAACCTTACGGAGCCCAGTAAGAGTGACGCAAAATTAGTCACAAGGGCTAACGACAAGCAAAAATAATACGAGATTCGCGGTAAGGCAATCGGTTCTACAAGACGAAACCGTGGTAGCCAAGGCATGAATTAAATGCTTGCATCCAAGCGGAACTGAAAGGCTTGTAAGGAAAGAAACGAGCAGCGGTTTGGCCTAGCTGCCAGCTGCGGATTAACAAGCGACCAATATTACTAGCGGCTCAGAAAATGAAAGTAATAGAACTTATAGTGCAACCCGAAATATAGAGGTGATGGCTGATGTTGCATGCAATCAGGATTTTTTGGGCGTGTATAAGTTGATGGACAAGCTAATCTGGTGTCTGGATCGTCTACGATAGGGGTAAAGGGAAATGAATCGGCATTTGATGGGGCAAACAATGAACAATGGCTGTAGATATAAATACTGAGAGAGCCAGAAAAGACATGCACTAGGGCCTGATTAAGATCACAGCGCAGAAATCGTGGACTATATTGTACTCTAGGAGACCGTGTCTTTGAAGCACAAGAAATGGTCAGGCCTAGCAGGTATGTTAAGTGAAGACTGTCACTAAGGGAATGAAAGAAACCGCGTAGGATTTTATGTAGTTTAATTTTTCCCTTAAGATTTATCATATAGAGCTGTTGCCTATTAATGGCATCTTCAGTTTCTAAGTCCACTTATGTTCCTTTTCCCGAAGGAACTGAGGGACGTGTGATTGAATTTCGCAGCAACGTCCTCAGTTTACAGAAACGTTTGGCAAATGGACACTTTGAGCTTCTCGCCGCTGTAAACCGGTTGAGTAGAAATGCACGAATGCCCTCGAAATAATATCCATTGATGATTCTCCAGATTCTTCCTAACATGAGGTACACTGATGATGGCAAACTGCAACCACTAAAGGACAACGCATAATTACTCATAAGCAACTGCCATGCATTCCCGGCCGATCGATACTTCCGGTAACCGCATGCATGGAACCAAACACGAGGTGAAACTGCTAACATTCACTCGCACAGGGCAGCGGATCGGGATGTTGCAGTGACAGGACCGCTGGGTATCTCTTGCTTGGTTAATGGTGTTAAAATTGTCTGATGTGATTCAGTTGCACGAGGCATTTCCCAGCACTCTCCCGAAGTACCAAAAACCAAGGATCCTGACGAGGAAATATGAGCTATAACTCCCTTACTCCGACTGTCCGACTGCGAGCAACGAACACTATGCTTCCAAAGTGTGGCCTGCCCGCACATGGCACGCTGCATGGTACTCAAACACCTCGTCCCAATGCAATATTGCCTCCATGTATTCATATCACATGTTATGTAATCAATAGCAAAATTGGTCTGCAGTACAGAAAGAGCAATTCTTAATGACCACATTAGGTTAGCAACAAAAATCAATGTGTGCACAACGCGCTCCTACCACTGCAGTTATTTTTAAAGCTTACAGCTCTGCATGCTCGAGTGAAAATTATTTGCAAAGATGTCACCCCGGCTACTCAACAGTCAATTATTAACAAGAACAAAATGCATGAGCAAAATGCATTTATGCAGCGTAACTGTCAACACACGTCTGAAATATTCACCTATAAACCTGGCTGCAAACGGTTTTGTCTGCTACAAGCAACCCAACGAGCGCTGCTCAACTTTTAACAACTCATCACAACAACAGCCAAGATAATGGCACCATGGGAGCTCTGAGTTCAGCTAACCAAAGTGGAATTTTATGATGCAAGCATTACGATAAATCCACGGGAAAATTCGCAAATTATCCACCTTGTCGTTAAGCAAAACACTGTAATTTTTAACAAATATGAACACATCTTATGCTCAGCTGTTGCCTCGACTCGACTGGACGTGGGCACTGCTATTTAGGTCGGTAATGATAATGGTCGCTGGATAAAAACGGCATCTAGTATGCTTATCAAAATGGTTAAAGAGGACTATAACCCGCCGTCCGACTGGCCAACCTTCGGCACAAGACTGCACAAGGTGGTTGGTGGTTTGCTTCTAGTCCACAAAGCATTCGACTTATCAGCATTACGTCATCAAATAGGTTTTTTATTCTACTAAGGTGAATATATGTTTTGTTGTAATAGTCTGTCATAAAATAAATTCATACATGTGTTCATGGTGGACCATGGCATCCTCAGTTGGCTTCAAACTTTTCGAAGCCTACGTACAGTCAGCAACGAGTACGTTTTCAGCTTAGGTGATTTGTGAGTAACTGCGTCGCGCAACAGCAATTCTTTGGGAAGAACTTAACCGCTGACGTTAAAACAATAGATAAAAACGGTCAGCAGAGTGCAGCCTACGCAACCTGGATATAAGCAGGTTCCTCGGATTACCCGGCCGCTATATTAAAACCTCCATCCAGAATAGCTGCTTCCACGTCCCACTAGGTCTATGTATTATTTGTCAGTATCAACCATTATACGAGCCGAAGTCGCACAGAAACTACCGCAGGGTTAGAGTAAACAGTCAACGAAATGGTGAACGATGTCAAAGAAATCGAATGGGCATGCTGCCGTTGTCACTTATCATTAACGTACAACATCTATGAAAGCCTCAAGTCCGAGGTCAGGAAACAGCACACGGACTATGCTGAACAGCTAGCTATTTTGCACAACTAAATGGAGTAATCACGGACTACTGAAGTTTTTCCATTTACCGCACCCGTGAACACCATAGTAGGTTATCATTTATTATTGTAAATTGCGCACAAGAATATGGCATTGTTACTTGGAGATTTCATCTGTTGCAACTAGAGTTCTTGTGTAAAATTGGTGAGTATTCCACCATTTAATAAACAAAAACCTATTATGAGGATTGTTTCCGAAGAATTTTTGGTACATTTAAGCAGGCTTGATGTCAATAGCAAAAAACCAGTAGTGAGTAATAGATTATATTGTCTGATAATGAATACCATTGTATTTTGAATACTTTGACTCCTAAGATGTCGTATTGAAACGAAATTTCCCTGATGGAAATGAATAGAAAATATCTGGCAAGATACATTAATAGATTCAACCCCGGCGACTCAGGAACCCAGAAGTTAAAACCATCAGTCGGTGGTTTTAGCCGATCGAATACGATGAGTCTGGTATTGCGCTATATTTTTCATTTGTTAGTCACATCCGTTTACACGAGTGGACCGATATGTTACTGATTATCAAGGACTTGTTTATACGCTTCTAGTATATTTTTCACGGAAAGATCTACAATTCAATTTTGCTAGGAAAGCACTAGTTAATAGACCAGAGTCCCGTCTACCTTTTTCTATTTTCATGTTTGTTATCATCAGGTCCATCGTAATAACTTAACTGGACGGTTTGGACAAGTTTTCCAAATAGATGAGGTGCTGTCTGAGTCACTTAACGTCATAGTTGAAGTGCTCAATGTGTTCTACAGTTGCGTAACGTCCCACTTAGTAGTTCATTTTTCTCACTTTATTCTACTCCAGATGGGAACGATGATGGCGATTAAAACCGACAGGAAAACTGCTGTTTGCATCTGATGACTTAAATATGAGCTGATTCATTTGCTCTGTGGTTCAATCATTTTCACGCAACCAGGGGAGAAGGGGAAAGCCTTTGGCCCGTCCATAACCGCGGAGGTAACTGTTCATTCGTAATGCTATTCGGGCTACATGTATGCGTGTGTCCGTCAAAATGGATATCGATTTGACTTAGCTATGAAGCAGGAAACTAAGAAAGTCGGTCGTGGTGGTGAGAAATCATGTGTAAAGCGATTTAATCGTATTTTCGAAACCGCGATCCCAGCGCTTCAACCAAGCATGAATCGTGGTTACGTAAAGGGATAGCAGGATGGTGGCAGCAGGTTAGTTGAAAGCTAGGTGAACAGTGCATCCCTGTCTACTGGTCTAAACAGTTTCGCGGCTGAGTGTACCCTGAGTGTCCCATTTTTGTTTCATTAGGGCTCACTCAGGTGGACTGTAAAGGGGACAGACATGACTGTAAGCAGTATACTCAAGGGTCACTCATGCTGCCTGGTAGGTCACGTCAGAAATTGAGAAATTGAAAATAGGTCCTGCGAACGTGTAACACTTGTGATGTCCTCATGACATCTGGCTTTCCCTCAAGGGAAAAACGAGGATAGTGTTCTTCTTTACGGTTGCGAGGCTTGGCCTCTCTTTGGTGAGGATACCCAGTGAATAACTCTTTTCGACCACCGATGCCCTCGAATCGTTGCTCGTGTCTGGTGGGAACATCGGGTGAGCAATAATGAGGTGCGCCTTCGTGTATTAAGTGCAGACAGTCGTCTTCTGACCGAGGTAATTGCTCTACATCGCCTTCGGTGGCTTGAACACGTATCGCGTATGTTAGTCCATCTTCTAGCTTTTCGTGCACTCTTTGCGCGCGTCAGTCAAGGCTGGAGGGAGCGACGTGGCAGTCAAGATATAAATTGGCATAGAGATTTGATGAGGTTGGTTTCGGCCTTGCCTTCGGTTGGTGCTTTCCGCCTTCCAAGTTGGGATCCCAGAGATGACGGTTGTTGTTGGTTAGAGACGCCAAGATAGATGGCTCAGGTCTGAAGTCAGTGAAGCTTATGCCTTCGGAGATGTTTTTATAACTACTCTCGCTTAGAACCACCTAAAAGGAAACCAAAAAATTAGGACGTGTAAGGTGAAAATGCACAAAACAGCAACTGTTTTATCGCTGTTTATTTTTTTCCTTCTTTATTTATTTTTTGTAAAGCGCCATTTGCATGTTGTTGTGTTGGCACATTTGATTTTTAAGTCGGTTTGATATATACATATATATATATATATATATATATATGTATAGATATATATTGATCCTGCATGGTGAGCTTACTGAGCTCCGCCTCATGTCAACTTATCTTCTTTTAAGTATTTAAGGTTGGTCCTTCGTAAGTTGTTCTGCTTCATACTACACAAATACAGTGCAGAACAGAACTAGTGGTGCTTGGCATATTCCGATTCAATTAAGCAAATCCGCTTTGTTTTTTATCGTATGCACTATGATAAATATGAATAAAATTTGCAATAAGTTACTCGCCGTTTAGTTTCCAGATAAATATTCTTATCCGTACTAAAATGAGTAAATCAACAGTATCCGCATCGTGCACCGACGCCATAGGGTTGTGAGGCTTCGGTAGTCATCCGAAAACATCCCCCTTTAGCGTATTCTTCTGCCTCAGTCAGGTCCTAGTCTTTCATCATGCCATATCACGCGCAGACAAAATGCGATCGTTTCGCGCCCCTAACCATCATTGTGAACATGCACAAGCAGATCCCATATGTCTATAAAATAGCTGGCACGAGTTTTGCTTTTCATGGAATGGACGACAGTAACACGTATTACGGTTTTGCGCTCCACATCGGTTGTTGCTTGAACATTTGTCTCCACTATGACCCGGCCACTGGCAAACCAAACAAAATTTCATGTCAGAAACTAAAATTAAACCCTCTCCAGTTCCCATATATGTGAACAAATGGCATATGTTGTTCCCATGGATTTTATCACGTTTCCTTCGTTTGTTTCGTTAAACCAATATTACATGTGTTCCTATCGAGGGTGCTTGCTCTCTGCTCAGTGAAGACATAAATTACTTAAAATCAAAAAAGCGAGATAAGGCGATTCAAATGGGTTCTGAGAATACGGTTCTTGTATTTGCCGTTTAATTTCTCTCGATATTTCCGCCTAATCCGGGGTTATATATCTAGGTAACATGTCTAGAGCTGCTATAATGATATGATTGCATCGACCTTTCAGAGGAAATTGGCTTCTTCAGGTCATCAATTTCTCTGCACCTCCTATGGCATTTATTTGACATTTATTTGATTATGTTTTCTCTACCGATCACCATATCCATGAATCGTCTCTTGTTCCGGTACATCCCAGATTGTCCGCTTTTGATTCGCTTTTGCCACCCGGCACTCCTTCTGCGGTTTGGTCTCCAGTGTATTGTTCCAACAGTGCAGTTTTGGTACCGAGATATACAAAATACGTTTCGTTCACCGGGTGTTCGGCCCAAATCTTCTTATCTCACTGGCTGAAGGATTCAGAATGTTGTAGAAGATTCGCCCAGAGTTCTCAAACTGCAGGTCTTCTGTGGTGGCATGAAAAGAATTTAGTATTGCACAGAGGCAGAACTTCTCTATCGAATCTTAGCTGCTTTTGGTAAAGGAAGTTAATTATTGAAAAATAAGGTTCATCGTAGAATTTTCCCATAAATAAATATATGCCATTTCTATCCGCGAACACTAAACGACAACCGCGTAAGTTGCTAGTCAACAGTCATTCTTTCCAACCGGCACAAACCACGTTTGACTGGACAGAAACACCCACAGTCATATAAATTAGAGATGCCTGTCCACTCCTGTGTGACTTGCGCCCATTTCATCGATTTTTCGAGTAACTAATTGATCGGTCCGTCCCGTTGGTTGCAAGTGCTTCCTCAACCTCAAGTGCTTAAAGTTGCTTCGCATTGCAACACGAAACGCTCCTGCCAATTGGTTTTCACGGTCTGGTGACTGGCTCAGTCAGTTTACCATCCTGCGTTTCTACTGTCCACTCATCGGCTGGCAGCCGATGAGATGAAATAGTTTCAGTTTCTTGCATCGCCAAAACATACATACTATTTGGTATGAAACATGTGGATCCGTTTGCGGGTATGGACTGCGACTTGCGGACCACGTTCCATGATTGCGAGAACACTGGCAACCAATGAGATGACTGTTTGCATCTGGCACGGGCAAGGCACAGCCCTAACATTCAGCGCAAGCTGACCAAACATTTCTTTCAATATTGCTCTGGTTCGCTGACAGCTTTATCACCCGGATACAGAAGACATGCTCGTAACAAAAGGTTAACTTCTTCCCGTTATCTTACAAACGTTTGATAGTTCACACCAACTACCTGAAACATGTGACAATCCGCCGGTGAACCACCGAAGAACACAACTACACAACTAGTAAGATCTAACTTGCCTACCACTAAATTAGGATTTTACACCTCCTCTGCTTTCTGTTATAGACTCCTCGAACTAATCCAACCTGGCGCCAGGACCGACTTGCATTTGTTGTTTCCTACCAAAGTGATCCCGTCGCCCGGCACATCAGTTCTTTCCTCGCCTAAGGACAGTGTCGACAGAAAGCCCTTTCCCATATATACTTCAGCTACTTGTGAGTAACGTGTTGGGGGTGGTGATATTTTTGTTAGGTTGGCTGACGCTGGGGCTTCACCCCCCAAGAATGGAACTCACTGCAGCAACACCACACTCGAGTACCGCTCTCATTAGAGATCATCAGTGTTGTACATCCAGCATCTCACCTAGAGTTTTAAATCTGGGTCTTCGCACTTGTGTGGCATGTTTCAAATGCTCCGCCCTGCCTCTCCAGGCTGATCCGAATTACTGGGCCAAGTTTGTTCAAGTGGCGTCAGGAATACGTCCGCCTTTCATGCCCAAAAACTCAGACTCAAACCTTGGGTAACATGCTAGACAGACACCACTGATAAGCTCTAACGGGTTCCAAGCTCGAGTGTGGTTTTTTCCCAAGTGCAAGGTTGACAGAATGACTTGAGGTCTGTGCGTTGAGATTGAAGTCAGAAAGGTAGTTGGTCAAGCAAAAAGACCTTTAGCCTGCTCTTCCCTAGTCATGGCCTTGGGTTCCAATGGTTTCAAATGAGTACTCCGGTCGAACTTTACTTACTTTTTTTGTCTTCCTCTTGAGTGACCAAGACAGTTTTGGAAGGCTTACTGAAAGGAACATCAAGCGTGTACCGACCACCGATGAGACTTCAAGTGGTTCGTTTTCCAAATGATTCATTGAGTGACTTGTTAACAGAAATATATAATAAACTAGAGAAAGCGCGGCTATAGCCTCGAACTCGCAGTCGAATTGAGACGCTGACTTGAGGCAGCATACCAGTCAGATGAAAATAAAGGCACAGTGCAATTGTAAGACTTCAAGTACGGTGATTGAAATCCTCAAATAATCCAGTGAAGTTCACAACCATTTGAAATTTTCGGAACCACTGAACCTTTCTGGTAATACTTGAAGCTAATTATTGTTACAGAAGTCAGTAGTACGACCCAAAACCAGCAAATTTTGCAGTCTCTAGTTTGCATGAATCGAGTGCTACTTCCAACCCGTAAGAAACGAACCAATGAACGGTATCTGAGCAATGGATACTAAGAAACCAAATGCAGACTGCTTGTTTGACTTCATATGATATTGGTACCAGAGATAGTAATACTGAACCTGAGACTCTGTTTCCTTTAGAAGACAAATTTGGTGAGTTTTTAAAATTCCCGTTCAGTCATGTCAATACGTTACGTAAAACAATTTCATACTCACGGCTACTCGGGTTGGCGAACACGGTAGATGAATATATAGTGAAAAGCATGCATAATTTGTCTAAGTAAACTTAAATCCAAGGTAGCTAAACTGTTCCGCACTTTCTGAGCGCACTAGTCTAAACTGCTTCATCGGATCACCATTTTTTACTTAGTGCCTGCAGCTCATGGTTTGCATTGTGCAGCAGCGACTTCAAAGAATACATTTTATCAACTTTGTGTTTTGCCGTCAAAAGGGACTTCTCCATTTGCCAAGATTTCGGCCGAGATAGCAGTCGGTTGAGTTTTGCCTCATCGACTTCACCAGTCGTTTAGAGATGGGCTCCAACATCTGCTTTGACAGTTTCCAGTTTGCCTTGTCAGCCTAACTGTCACCACAGCTGCTGGTGAACTGTTATAGAACACTATAGGTGGATATCATCAGAAGGCTATGTTCGTGGTTGTTCAGATCACTCGTTCTGGTTGCCGGAAGCAACTAGACCTCTGCGACTGGGAATGTCCAACCAAAAATACATGTGACTCTTCGCGTTAGATCATTAAACAGATGGTCACCTTTGAATTGGAACTTACGGAACCCCAGTTCTTTGGGTTAACTGAACCAGAACAATTTTGGGTTCTGTCTTGGGTATGATTTCCGATAAATATGTCTGGGTTGCCGTTTCGTCCCAGTATTTCTCTGATAAATTACTGTTCCTCCTTGACAATAGAGGCCTCTTTAATATGACTTGGGTGTGAAACTTGAAAAATGCAGTTACTGACCTCTCCGTGTAGCTCTAATGTGAGTAGAACTTTGTAGCAGCCCATTTGATCGCTCCATAATTTTGATATCTGAATAATTCAAGCAACGGTTCGCCTTGTCCTCAAATGAGGCAGAGGTGAGAATGGATAGTCTGACATATTGCACAATTTTCATTGAGTTTCCCTTCCTCCCATTTACCAAACAGGCTTCCTAAAAATGTAAATTTTCTTTGTGTGAGCGATCGGCGTCAGTAAGTCTAGGTGTTGACATCTCGTTTTCCTTCTGTTCTAATGAACACGGAGTCCAACTGATAGCTATCAACCACGGATACGGATTTCCAACACTCACCAGAAAAACTCTGACCCAAACTACTGAACTATGCGCAACAAGATAACCACAGCAGCCGAAAGGCAGATTAGTTCATTTACAAATTATGTATTCACTATCCGTTTGAGGGAATATCTTCGGGTCACTGTCATTTGAGGCTTAGTTGAACATTTAATTCGTGTATCACCGCGGTTCTCATTGGCTGGTTGTGATCACAGGCTACAACGAAGCAATACCGAGGTGCATCCGGCGATTTGGTCGAGGATTCGCCATACTTCCAGTACTCATGAAGAACAAACAAACAATAGTGCTTGAAAGGAACTCAAGATTACCAACAGAAAAGGTAAGATGAAGCCGAGGAAAAAGAAATTTCAATGAAACTAATCAATCCACTGTCGACCGAATCCTTAAGTACCCGTGGTGCCTCAACGTCCGTGACATATCTTCTGAATGAAACGCCTTTTTATTGAAAGGACTGCATCTCTAGCAGCATTTGCAATTTATTACAAATGAAACGGCTCATCTTTGTTCCCGACATAGCTGCATTCATCTCTGATCGAGGGCTCAATAAGAGTAATTTTGATGAGCCCAACTGCAGGTGACTTGACGCTGTCCGGTACAGCTTTTTTGTCATAATAGTGTCGACTCGCAAAAGTAGGAACTAAACATTACAAGAAGACCACTGGCCCAAATTTATTTATCCGGCGCTATTTTTCTCTAGTTAATGTACCAAGAATATCTTTTAAATAGGCTTTAAGATGGTTTCCAGTTGCCGAGGTCGTCTTGCCATCTGCAGTTGTATAGCCTGGGGTTAGAGCCATTTTAGTTCGTGCTAATGATTCGTGCCCGTGTACTAGGACGATCGATCACGGTTGGCGCCACTGTTTCAAGTTTAATTACTATAGGTACCCTCAACTTTCTACAGATCAAAGTACGTTGGTAACTACCATCTTCTAGCAAACAATATATAGATAATCGACTCCACTAAAACTTTTCCCAAAGCCATCTGAAAATAAAAGATGTTCTGGAGCTGAACCACCGCTGGAAACTAACTCCGAAACTTGGTCTTTATTGCGCAAAGCCTTCTCCAAGAACGTGTTCTTCGCTAACTGGATCGTCCCAGCCTTAATACACTTCGCAAAGCTCTTGGAAAACTGATTTTTCCGGACGTAGTACGGGAGTCGCTAATCGTAAAGACTCGTGTAGAGAAGAAACAGCAAAGAAATCCTGTTCTATTTGATGGCCGAAAAAATGAAAGCGTCAGCATCGGTGTGGTATTCTAAAAGCCAACGGATGTCTTCGATTAGTTTCTCCTATCAACGGTTACTAGCATGACACGATTATTAGACATCCAGTTTCTGTGTTTAAATCCTATCCATCCTGGCAGTGTGCTCAATTCGTGCTACTCTGAATTGTGTCCTCTACAGGGTCAAAAGACATTAAACAATCATCCACAACTTAAGTTGTTAGCTAGAGCACTTCCGATCACAGTATCCATGCTGCCACCGTAAAAGTCATCATGACTTGCACAGAACAGTGAATAGACCGCACCGAGAAGGTGAACTGTGATCTGACATTCAAGCAGAAATTGAATAATATAGTCACCCTTCCAGCACAGGGAGCGAAGTGCCTTGCACTCTGTCCGGGGTATGCTGGCCTGCAGAAGCACTTTTGCTAAAATCACTATTACAAAGTCAAAGCGGCCAAATTGACGACAGCTTCTGGAGAAAGTTCGAACCTTCCAGTAGATTATTATTTAGTGACACGACATTGTATTTGACTACTACAGTCAAAGGCAGCCCTGAATCTCAACGGTTTCTCACAGTAGAGTACAATATGACGTGGCAGATAATTCGTGGTTTGTGGAAAACTTCCTCTTTGCATAGGAACAGCCTATTCGGTCCCAAAATTTCTTTGGATCACTCTCTGATACTCTTCGTGGAGTCCATGTTTGGATGGCATCCTTTTCTTAGAAATATGCTACCGAAACAAGGTATAATCCCTATCGTTATTTAGTCGAACACAATTATCAACTTCTGACAAAATGATAGCAAACCGGCGGTTCGTCAACCTAATGTTGGCCGAAAAATTTTCCAGAATTATTGCCTACTCATATAAAGTGGTGTTCCATTCGTAATATCTGTGAGCTTCGTACCATTAAAATTCCAGAATAGTTCCTCAGTTGTCCTTTATCGTGGTGAACACTGGGCTCGTCGAACCAACCGGTCCCAGTAACATCCAGCAAAAGATTCTGTTCATGGTAACAGACTGGTCCGAATCTCTGTCCGACGGATAAATGAAATTTTGGGTTGTCACATCTTTTTAGTAGTTATATCTCCTTGTGTGGTGAGTTCACTGGCAAGTCACTAAATGCAGTCTGGCAAAGCTTCATGCTGGCCTGCATAGGCAAGCAGCCAACAAAAACCGTGAGGACAAGCGGTCGTTACATCAAAATATTCGGTGAAGGCGATCGGACAGAATGGATTCCATCAACCGGAATACTTCCAACTTTGGATATGAGCTGTAAGTACAACTCGAACTCTTCCCCGTTCTACTACGGTCTTCTTGTTGATTTCATTCGCGTGGCTTGGGTCGAAGCCAATTCAGTACTTGTCAGTAGCCCGTATAGGCTCATTAACCTGACTGGCCGAATTCCGTATACTAATTACAAGTCCAAATATTACACCTTGCCACCAAAGTCAGTAAGATTAGCACCGTCATGATGTTTCTTTTGATGAGCAGCAGTGGAGTAGATAGGCTCTTGATGTGTGAGCTACAAACAGTGCAACGGAGTATGACTCATTCAAGGCCTCGACAATGCAGTACACCATCTTTCCCTTTTCACTTCTAACCAAGCTAACTCTCTCCAATATGTTAGCTCTGTCACTGCTGTTCACTGTAATTGTTTTTGCTCATGTAGCCCTATTGGAAGTGGAATCGGATCAACTGTCAGCGGATGTATATCGTGCACAAATCTCCTTTGAACCAAACAGCAGAACAGCAGTGACACTCATGTTTTTTTTGGTTTGATATACACGGCAAGTGCCATCTTGCTTTGGGAACTTCAAACCCGGGGCACCATTAGATTATGCGTACCATGACAATCTGGCATGCTACTTGGCTTCTTTCCTAAGCAGTTGGTTGCAGTACATCGCGGTCTCTGGCTGATGAAGCGAAAATTTCCAGACGTTGCGATAAGAGACATATTGCGCATCGTTCTACTGGGCACTGGTTGGGGCTAACGGCATTCTAATGATCCACAGAGTTACTGTCACCGCTTTCTAAAACGTTAGACCAGCTACCAAGTGGAGGTCTCGGAACACCCATGTCATTAATGGACATTTCTCCAAGTCAGCTCCCAACATCACGGGCATGACTAAGGACAGACACACTTAGTTGTCAGAATTTTGTTCCCTTTTTGCAAACTTTTGAATAGCTTATCATCTGTGACCGATAAACAGTTATGTTCTGAATTTATGTCCTTGTCAGTCGATAGCCGAGAGAAGCTGTCAAACTGTGGTATGCCGAATTCTCATCTGTCCGAACCAGAATTTGGTCAGAACCGACTGGATCCATAGACTCGAGGAGTAATGCATATCCTTAGCTGAATAGTTTATTACATGACCGGTCCCGTCGTACACAAATAAAACGATTTTTGGTAAGGAAGTCTTCTTCCCATGCTTCTCGGGCTGGTTAAAATACGTGCCATCATCACAGATGCTGCTAGACATTTTTCTGAGTCTACTATTTACCAGACCTGCTGGCAATCCAAGGATAATTTTTCTCCGAAGTAGGCCATGGACCAATGTCACCAGTGTAGTTCATCTGTTAGATTAACAGTTCTCAATTTTGCATCCTAGTGTAATAATCCATTGAACCATTTCCGGTATTTTATTGATGCTGTCTGTTGACTGCCGAAGAGGGATTCAACAACGACATGAGGTTTACGGAAAACATCAGATAAAATCACCTTGGTATCAAATCCGAATGAAGTAAGAAGTGAGTCGAGAGAGTGATGCACCAGATGATGTGGTATATAGAAGAAACAGTGTCCTCGATGAATGTGATGATAAGCTGACTTTTCGGTTCACTAAGGACGGCCTATCTCAAGGTAGTTTTCATTCAGGTGAGTTTGACTGATACCTGCCTAATTATCAGCATCTAGTTGGTTTGACTTGTACCAAATAAAGTATGACAATCAAACAAACTGCACTTTTTTTCTAAGCGGAAGCGCAGTGCTACGAAAACGTCGGAATTCCCCTGGACTCATGAGTTCCACACAATTAAGACAAACGTTGTGTACGTTTTCTAAACACTGGGTTGTAGCGTAAATCAGCCTATACCGGCATCCACATTTCTTTTTGGTCTAGTTTTGTTCAAACTTATTTCTCTTGATCTCCACCTGTATTCCTTACACTGTGAATTTTTCCATCCTCGTTTGAGATCTCGCAGCTCTCTTCGTTATGATATGCCCTGCCTTCATCTCCTCTGATTGCAATACGCTAGGCGTTCTCATACCAGTCTAAGCGCATGTGTTCTATGAGTAGTTCAATGTCGCGTAAGCATGGTTCTTCGTGCGTTCAGCTCTGTTAGTTAATTTGTTTAGCTTCAAACCCAAGATGGCTGTTGGATTTCGATGAGTCATCACTAGTGCTATTCCACTGTCCGGACATATCGTAGTCATACTGACATTTTCCAACCCCAGATGAACTGCTGACCAACCAAAACAAAAATCTATAAATCCACGGCTGTCTCGGTGTCAGGCGGCTTCACATGTGATATTCTTTAAGTTGGTTGGTTCTGCAGAAATTTTATTTACCAAAAAGATAAATGATTGTAGGTGCAAACACGTAGAGCCAATCTTCCAGAACTCCTTCCCGATGTTGATTTGTTTCGTTTTATTCTGTGCGGAACGAAGGCTATTTCAAAATTTCGGCGATTAAATCGCAAAGATTTGAGAAAAATTGGTAACCCGTTTAGGTTATTTCTGACTTCCCCCTGAAGGTTCCACAGCGTTGGCATAAAGCTTGTTTTGCTCAGGTGAACTACTGCAGGTAACAGGTAAATTTAAAATCATTAGAGTGAATTTATCAAAACCCTGTCGTATTCATAAATAAGAAGTAAGAAATGAACGCAGTACACCTGTCTAATCTAATGCGAAAAGAGCATCCAGTAGGACGATCTAATAAAATCCATGCGGGTCTGGGATCCGACCAGCCGATTGTGAAGACTTACTTTACCCGTTGAGTTTGCTTTCCTGATGTTTCCGAACAACGAAAACAAGAAAACAGTTAAATATGAATGTGTTCAAGATTTTTAGGACAATTGCACCAAACAAAAGAATAAAGTTGCCGGGACAAATATTGTTATTTCTTCCCGGATTTCCGCTACTGCTCAGTAGCAGACAAGGGATTCGTCGATTTGCATTTGCTAGAAGAAAAATCCACTGAAGACACACACGGAACTGCTCTCATTGTGAGTGTTTCCCCGCTGACTGTGAAGCTATACACACAGATTTTTGGTAGGTATGTTTTCATCCACATGGTGCGATATCCCATTACAATATTCGATTTAGCTGAACCTACAAATGAGCCGAACTAGTATGATTTTCCTTGATAAGCATGAACTATCATCCAACGGAAAAGTCCTGCAATCCATAGAGCGACCATAAGTAAACATGGGAGGAAGTTCATTTGTGCCGATCTAAAGATGGCTACGTTTGATTGAGCAAAAATATTTTACCAAAATACTTGATCAACTCATTACTAATCGAAGCTTAGCGCTAGGAAGTCTGTTTGTCGTTTCATGCCATAGAGTTGCGAATGATCTTTGTCAGTGAGCAGAAATAACAGTTGGTTCCCGCCAATTGGAAAATACACTTCTAACTGCTCTAATTACGGATGGCTGAATTCCTAGGTCCCTTAGTACTATCTGATGTCCGTGTCGTTTTAGGTTTAGAAAGTAACGATCGAGAATACTTTTAACTAAACTTCTCGTTTGCGTGAACATCGCTTTTTCGAATTTCGCGGAAACGTTGGAGCCCTTGGCTTGTTTCCCGTTCCTTCTTAGTTCTCATACGGGAATAATTACCATCTGTCTTGGTTTGCTAAAATGACTGAGAAGGTTAGTGTTACAAGAACGTGGGGATGCAGAAAGACAAAAGGTAGTTGTGACTAGTCCGCATGCAAATTACGTGGTGCAATTTGGCATAACTTGGCTAACGTTTGCAGATACAAACCACCCGATCAAAATCGTTGCGATTCACGAACGATAATGGCGAATATTCCATGATTATCGTTGGCCCAAAAGTACGCCGCCAATGGTGTTTCCTCTAACTGTTATATGCACACACTAATGTCATTTAAATGAACCTTAACGCGATTTACGGTTGTTGTAAAATTCTTGCTGTGTTCGGTATCGCAGTCTGAGGTCGGAGATGTTCCACTACTTGGTGATAGCTTCGTTCCAGTATCTTGCCTTCCGGTTTGTCTGAAAGAAGGACGAATAGCAAAGCCGTCCTACAAACCGAGGCAAGTACATTGTATGGAGGTCATTCTTCACACAGCTACACCGGTTTGAAGGAAGATGAACTGAAGCCACACGAAGCAAGTTTATTGAAATAAACCATAGAAATTTTACGTAGTGTCACCAATTCTCCAAGCTACGGCAATGGCAAAAAACATCAACTCATCGGACCACCAACCGATACTTGCGTGACTTGTACCGCTTCCAATACCGAATCAGCCATGAGTTTACAAGCGCGCATCACTTCCACACTGTTATGAGCAAAGGTATCCGAGGTGCATCTCATTTCATGATCTGAACTTTCAGTCATCAGTTCTCTTCACTGCCCGTTGACGCACATTACAACGCATGGGCACACGTACGCAAGCCCATTTGAGCTTGGAACTTTGACGCCTAGCCCAACAACCACTGAAGCAGACACTATACAAGCACAGATACCTAAGTTTGGTTTTGGTTGTTCGCAGTCTCCATCCGAGAAGGAGTGCACACACAAGTATATATGTTTCGCCCACGGATATATTCATGTGACGATACCCACCAATACAAATTGTTCAGCATTCGCTGGTAGTGTTTTGACGTAACTGACACTAACAGTTATCGGTCGCAGACTTGACGATTTTCAATTTTATTTACCTTTCAGGACCAAATGACGTAAGGAGTATACCGAAAAATTGTTGTGCCATGCATTGATTTTTATTATGAATGATATAATGTCAATAACACAGCGTTGTTGGTAGATGTAATGCGCCAAATTTCGACTTCCGTGGGTGGTCTTTCTCAAGGAAAGTTTTATCTTTATTTGTCAAAGTTCACAAACTGTAGAACTGGATTATTACAATGAACGTCTAGTGGGCGGTTGAGATGACACGTTAGGTTGACCCAAACGAAAGACTCCCGGAAGGGCATTAAGTCGGCCAGGAATATCAAAACGAGCGAGTAGGGCGTAACTGGGCAGGTTTTACGCAAGGCGGCCAAAGTAATCACTAAACTACTCCTAATCAAAATAAAAAGAACTTTCCGGCCACAGGCTAGTCCCTACAGGTTAAAGCGCAGAGTAAGATCAGCAACCAGTCTGTTAGTCATTACCTAGAATTCGGCCCATAAGTGATAAACAAGAAGACGAATTGTCAACCAGAATGAGACAGGAGTATTTGGCAATGCGATTTATGCAGTTCATGCAAGGATTGGCAGCTGACAGTAGATAATGTTGGAATTGGTACCGAGTGTATATATTAGCATATACTTTAGCTGAACGTACCACCAGTCGTGATAAAAGTCTGCCCTTTTGAGCAGCATAGATCAGACTGAGCGGCCACTAACCACGCAGCCAAGAAATACAAGAAAAGGAAATAGCTTACAGGCGACCGTCTGTAGGGACAGTTTACTGATCTGCGGTGTTTGAAAACCGAAATGCACACGTCTGTGCTAACCGGAGTTCACTTAAAGACAGTATAAATGAGTCAATAGAGGTGAAGCATACATGGGGAAATGACGCTGGTGCGAAGGTAAAGGGTTAACCTACCGAGTTTGATATGTATGATCCGAGTTTCCAAGGGAAGGGGCGACGGCTAGGCAGGAATCGGTCCAGTTCATTTGGTGTGGACGGACACGTAGGAAGATGCGTAAGAGAACAAGCGAACAATGGCAAATACCTTGAAGCCGCACTCATCAATAAGATCAGTTAATGTACGCTCATGTATACGGAATCAATTGCAAGATAAAATTGTCCGGTTGGAAATCGCACCGAAACAACGACGAAAACCACTTGAAGGTGGTTTTTCCTAGCCTGCGCCAAACGGGCATAGTGGACAACGTTCAGAAATAGTTGTACGGAAAAGAAATTAGCATTGGTGACAGAATGAAATCAACGGTTTCGGTAGTCGTAGTAGACACCGCAAATATATGGTCCACTCATTGAGAACAGAAACCTAGCTCCACTATCTCTTTGTCTTTCAAATTATCTGATAAAGATTTCCGCAAGTATGAGACCAAATGATGGTCATAATGCCAAACCATCAGTTTCCCCAATAAAACCGTCAAATATGCAGAATTTGAACGTTCATAGTACAATGAAGAGCATGAGCCTTCAAATGGAATGTGGAAACTCCAACTTATAGTTGATGCTGCTCTATGTAATCACAAACAGTTCACACTCTCCATTACCGGGTCAGTGGTGGAAAGCTAAACAATACCCGATGAGAAGGTGGTCTTGGTTTCAACACTGAGGATTTCGACCGCTTCAAGAAGATCAAGTTTTTCGCGCAGACGCCTTTTAGGTAGCTCATTTCAAGTGGGATTCAATTCAAAAGTCAGCCACTTCGCCATCCAGTGATTCGGAGACCCTGTCATCCAGACTGTCGGTTCTAGAGGTCAGATGAGTTTGTGGACCTTCGGTAAACCATAAATACACCGTGCATTCCAGGCACCAGGTCTTAAATTTTCAAATTCCGTTTTGGTGATATGGTTTTCACTGCATGACTGTCCTAGAATGGCTGCTTTCAAACTACGCCTGTATTATTTCTCCTGTTTTACAATTTCCGAATCCTATTCTCACTGGAGAGGATCATTTGTCATTGTTGTTAGTAATCACCTCAATTCAATAATACTACCCCGTCTTCTTCTCCTTGTCGAGTGAAAACATTGCTTCGGTTTAGTCCGTTTTAAGCTTCATGGTTTCCTCTAGATAGGGGACATTTAATGGCCCTTTCTTTCCAATAAATTGATTCTAAAATGCTCAAGTTATATTAGTGAAATTAGATCCAAGTTGAGCATTCGTGACACCAAGTATTCGCAATGAGTTTTCATTTCTATTTGGTAAAGTCAACGACGACCACAAAGTTTTGTCCACTTTCAGAATACTTTCGTTTTTATTTTGTTAGTTCCAAACTGGCCAAGTAGAGAACGTGTCTCGCCTGATCCACTGGAAACATTGTACAGGTAGTGTGCTCCTTCTGATCAGGTTTATCGATTAACTTTCAACGAAAATTAACAAATATCATTGGTCTTGAGAACATTTCTGAGACCGTAACCGTTGCAGGCGGCTCATATCCAATATCTACTAACTTTTTGTAGGTTAGTTTTTCTCTACGCTTAGCTGACATTTAACCCTTCCCTTGTGTTGCGTGGATGACAGAGAGTCAATAATTACACTGCAAGATTAACGTGACGATAAGCTGACCAATCGGATAACCCACACAAGGCACAGAAAAGGCAGTCGCCGAGTCGGAAAAATGCCTTTTTACGTTGTCAGCAGAAGAACAAGAGATCTGCGAAAATATACAGAAGTTCAGTTTGAAGAGATTCCTGGTGAATGTTACAATCAGCTCAGGCGGTAGATGACAGTTCGCTGTCGCCGGGCTCGGTGACATACTTAGCACATTGGAACTTTATGTGGATCGGATCATGGTCACTCCAAGTTTCGCGGTTAAGATCGCAACACCTACCACGGTCCATTGAGCTCGAGCTGCATTGGGGCATGCCACTTTCATTACACTCATCTGTTTAGCATGTCATAAAATACTTCTACTTATTTTACAGTAGGGGAAAGAACTGGCCCTGCTCAGCATTAAACTAAGGGTTGTTACATGGAAAGCTACTGGACCGTGAAATTCCCCTCCTCAAAACCTCCCATTCTTGTCGGTTTAGTGTTGTATCCCAAAAAAGGTGTTGAGGAGTACCCAAAATGTTGATTTGGGCACTCGTTCTTGGGCGATGCTCAGACATTTCTATCGTTACGATAAAAACAACCTATGGCTTTCTTTCCAAATCTCGTTTTTTACTTCTATTCTGAACTTGCTGTACCCCTTTTATTCTTTCTTGCGATGCTATGGTGACGTGTTATGGTTAGCTTTCTGTCCAAAGTCGTACAGTGGCATCTCGGTGCACCAAACGTTATTATAAACCTGCTTAAATTCATTCTCCAGTGGTCCATTCATACCCCACCGCACTTGAACTTGTTCATCGCTGATCACTGATCCCGGTCACCCATTGCCTGTGTGGCTTTACAGATCATCCCATGCTTCAGTAGCAATGGTCCGTTTTCGGTTTCTTTGCTACCTTGATCATATTTAGACTGTTCCGTAGGCCAAGAACTTCGGATTAGCTGTAAACTACAAAGTACGCAACCTTCTCCTAATAAGTGAATACCTGGATTCATTTACAGTCCGTTCACTACAATTGAGTGATTTGAAATTGGTAACAGTCAAGTCACTGCAGCGTATACTACTAGTCTAGTGTCTGTCTAAGGTGATTACAAAAAAAGGGTTCGTCGTACTACCTGCCGCTGAAACAAAATAGATAATTCACAATCAACCCTAGCAATAGGACATCGAAATATTTTTAGGACAAACCAGAGATAACTGAACAAGATCTGTGCAAAGTGAGAGATAACGTTTCAAACAAGACATAACTCCTTGGATTACTAAAATTCCATTGCGTCAGGATAAAGGAAACAATAAGTGGTCAAGGAGAACTAATAATCTGAAGGGCCTCACCGGCAAACGAGACTATCATGCGGAAATCGACAAAATTTTAATCAATTGGACCATTCGGAATAAAACGGGTTAGCGTCAGCTTGCTGTGGGTTTCATTTTCGAATCTGTGTGAGACGTGCAAGCAAACTGAACGCCCGCGCTTGTTTATGTTTTAGGTCGATAGTATCAGATTTTCCAACTTTCTTCCCAGTTAGGCGCTTCCGAATTCTTTGCCCGTTTGATAAATGAAAATCATGTTCTGCTGAGATCTGTTTTTCATTCAGCAGTAAAGGACATGAGTTTTGCCAAGATTTTAATAAATAGTCCTTCGCTGCTTACGGTCAAAACCACTACCGAAAGGCTTTGCTGCCATGTGCCGACATGGTACAAACCACTGAGACTCAACCCGGAAGGGGCGGTAGTAAGACTTCCCACTGAAAGCAGCAAATGAGCATTATGGATGACGCATTCTCAAAATAATGAAGGGACCATTTTATATTTCTCTATGAGCACATCGCTGGGCCACTAGTAGGCAATGTACGCGGGGTAGAGTGAGTCTCAGGAGAGCGAATATTACTTCACAACAGGGAACAAGGTCTCTGTCAGCCTGCCGCGTTATGTATGTGAAATGGAGTGAAATATGCTATAGGGAGTTACCCTAGCCTAACCTAGCCCAATTCTTTATTAGGGGTCGAACCAGATGTACAGCTGGAAATCGATTTGGGTAGAGCGAAGGTAAACAACAGTCCTCAAACCCCAACAGTCCAATCATCCGGTAGATGTGTACTTCAGGACAGCTGAATAGTCGCATGTGCGTTCGTCCTGGTAATTGGAAACATATGTGAGCAGGCATTTTCAGACTTCTACAAAAGCCTGATTAGTGTAAAGCAAAATCAACCTCACTTTTCTGTTCTGAAATTTCGAACTCTTGATGCATGATAGATTTTCAAACGGCTTGATCACCAAGTGACAAGGATAGCCTTCAGCGTTTATCCGTTGCTAACGATTCTGGTTGGTCCATGTCTTTGACAGACTCACTTATCATCCACCAGTAGTAGTAGTAGTAGTAGTAGTAGTAGTAGTAGTAGTAGCAGCAGTAAGGTTACTTTTAGTAGGTGTTCCCCAGTTATTTTAATTATTTCCCTTTTTCTTATGTTATGCCAAGCGGCCATTTTGTTATTGTTATTTCTGCTGCTACAACTTCTGCTTGTGCTGTCGTCATTATTGTTGTTGTGGGCGACATTTCCGTGTCTGTATGCGTTTGCTTAGTTGACCTAGTCTTAGTAGGTGTAGACGCTGAATCTGACATTAATCGCTTTGGAAACTTCCGCCCGTTTTTCCTATTGCTCAAACGTGTGCTGAAGTGAACTCCAGCAGGTAAGGTTGTGACTGTTGTTCGTTGTGCCCTGAAAACAGGATCACATCAACAACTGTGGCTGACCGTCGAACCATAACCATGTACCAGCATCAGCTAAACTGTATTAATTCCCCTGGGAATGAGGTTATTCACGTCTAAAAGCAATAAGGAGTTTAGCATTTCCTCTGTCTGAAACGATTTTTAGTTTCATTTTTGACACTGTGCGGGTTCCTACGATTTAATTTGGCAAATTCGTGGAGTGTTGCACCATTCTGTTCAGTCGGACCTTTTAACTGGCTTAGTGTCGTTCGCCTTATCGGTGGCGAACGACTACCACTCGTGACGATAAGATCGCTATTGCCCGTTTGTTGGGATTGGACAAACCTGCGGTTTCTGGGCTCACAACTCAGCAGCAACTAAAAATAAACAATTAGCCCTTGTGACATGAAAGTTGCACACCAAAGGTAGCATAATGAAACTCCAAATAATGAAGTAGTGACCACTACAGAATTTGAGAATGATGGAAACAGAACCCCTTTTGTGGCAAATTCGAGATAAAATCATCCCATACAAAATTGCCTTAAGAAAACTATATAGTTTAGGGTCAAAGTGCACACTCATTCATTCATTCGTGCATCTGTAAACCATTATTTTTAAACCACAAAGCCATTTCTTCTCTTTTCGTCTGTGAAATCGGCGTATCCCTTTGTCCAAAAAACTCTGAGGTGCTCTCAAGCAGTGGAATAGATTTCCCAAATTACGGCATACTCAGGTAAATCAGCCAGAAAATTCTAGCCAGTGATGTTTGCATGGTTATCCTTAGTAAACTAGAGGACTTGCAATTTCGCATTTAGATCCAGTAACTGAATACCAGTATTTTGAAATCCCTCCAACTAACTAGACCCGGTCAAAATATGCTAGGTCATTAACATATTCATGGTTTGTTAGCAATAACGTTAGTTTTGAGTGATTTTAATGGACTTCAGATCATGATCGTCATCCGTTCTCTTACGCGGCTACCTCTTGATAAACAATAATTTGGTCTCGTTAGCACCTCGGATCACTGCTGACAGCACATGAATATTAAAAGTGATGTCCATGAAAATCGTGACCTAATTTTTTCCAGTCTGATGAATTTTAGGCCAACCAGAGTTCCAGGAGCTTCGCAGCACCGTGTATGTTGTCGATTCACGTTCTGAGTTGTACACCAATGAAGAAACTCAAATCCAGGCCCGGCAGGACTGGGTGCTACTCATCTCATTTGTCTGTAGGGGCACTCATAAGTGTCACCGGCAGTTATCTTCCAAGAACTTCAGCAACAAGTCTGATCCCAGTTACTTCATGCCAGACTGTACAGCAGCCATCTTTGACGTTTCAAGATGAAGATAACATTCGAAGTGGATCCCAGATGACTTGAACATATAGTCGCAAGAAGATACTATTGCGTCTTGATGCTTTTGAATCGGAGCAGCAGGCTTTTAGTTTCCAGTACACCGAAGGTATACTCTACTCCAAAATGCAAAAACAAGTGGAACAGACGGTTACATAATTAGCGGAAATGACTGATTGTGATTTCAAACTTTACCAAAACATCCAAGGAAAAGGGGCTATAAATTTGTTCTCCATATTAGTGACTGCCAGCTGAAGGCGCTTCCGCATTTGCTCTTCTTGCAGGTTCCTCTGATGATGCATGTATTCTTGGATGGTTGATGAAAAGCTATTGGCAGGAAAGTAGCTCCTGTCCTGCATTTATCCTGGTGTCCGGAAGTGAAGCGACGGATCACAAGTCACTCTGGATTGGCCAGGAGCAGGTCACTACTGCAGTCAATGCTTGTCCAACTACCCAACCAAGGGTTTGGTTCGTCTGATGGCATACACACATTGATTGAACGATCAAGACCTGTGAGTCTGTATCATCAATGACTCTGGCCAACCCATTAGGATATAGGGGATTTACCATGTGAAGAAAAACCACCATTTTCCTATTGTCAACTGGTCCGTGTAACTGTTACAAGTGTGTGAATACAGTAAGAGAGGGCTATGAGCGGATGCCAGATAGTCAACTGCAATTTGCTTTTTAATATTTCTTTATCTTTTATCCTTTTACTTTCTTTGTTAATGAAACGACAAGGCACAACAGTTTCATGAAAGGAGTCACGGCCGACAGAGTTGCCAAGTGGAGAAATTAACCTGCGGCGACAGCGTTCGAACCCGTGACCTTCACGTTGAAAAATCATAATGCTGACCGCTTGCCTACTCCCAGCCATGACGAGTCATATAAAAGTAAAGCCCGATTATATCCACAAGAACAGGACTAACTGGCTAACCCTTGTAGCATCAGTTGAGCAACGTACGGGCTTAGAATAAAATCGACTGCAAGCCACAGGACAAACATAGAACGAGCCAGGCACCCTAATTCGGGGACGGATTGAAAAAGGTCTGATTTTCGTGACAAATTCGGAAGCTAGCTTGGGGGCTGTTGGAAATGAAGGCCAAAGAAAAAACAATGAACCCGTTAGACCGGAGCAAAAGGCAAATGCGTTTTAACCCGAGTAGACTTATACAAATTGTTTGATTATGACAAATGAAAAAGATATTCGTAGTGACCGATCAGAGGACATTCCGGTCGTTCTCGCTTGATTTGCCCAGGTGGGACTGGACTGAAGTCAAGACGGTGGACTGAAGACGCTCGAGTCAGCCACTGGAATATACAGATTATAAAACAACCATCTGTGTCTCGTTGTGCTACCGACACCATAAGTGATTACATAAAAATGCATCAGAGGTAGCCTGCAGAAATCACCGTGTGCCTAATGACAAAATTAGAGCTTCTTCTGGAAAGCTTTCGTTCTCTCAGAGCTGAAATATGCAGCGCATTCCCCCAAACAACAACTGAAGGCCTCTTTGGAAACATACTTCATTCCGAAATTCTTCCACCTGCTGCTGGCCAAGACCGCTGAACGTCTGTTCCTTGACAAACGGTAACATTGGTGCCATCAGACCAAAGATTCTTCGTGCAGCATGGCTGTAATGCACGACTGAAGAGGTCCAAACGGATTTGGCATTTTCCGCCTGATAAACAGCCATTTATTGTACAGAACCTATTTGGACGGCAAAACGGTCGTCAACATTTATGTTATAACTTCTATCTGGGAAGCCATCATTTTTTCAGACCAAAACGTCTTCCGTTACAGCTTTGAGAAATACATAAACCGGAGTGATTTACCTAAAGATTACTCGCGCCCTGTGACAGGCTGCGCTACAATTCTGTGTCATCCTATTTCGTTATTTTGTTGTTGGATATTTGGTTCGATCATGTTCACCGTTCGAAGCTACAATCGCTCGCAATTACTTTTTTTCAAAAACCGCATCGTTGCTCAACATGGAGTGTGATCACGCATTGCTGCACCTCAACGATCTTCTAAGCGATCCGGAAGAGGCACTTGTGTAGGCTGGCAGGCAGCCCCTAAATGCACCCCTCCAGCCAAGATGTCCATTACGGCTTTGTTAAGTACCAACGTCCACTCTCTGTTTACAAAAATGTCGGATCTGTCCTACACACTTCACTCACCGATCCATGTTCATACGTGTGTCATCTGCATACAAGAATCGTGGCTGAACCCGGATATTGCTGATTCGCTAGTGTCGATAGACAGCTTCAGACTCCATCGGCAGGACAGAGTTTCGAACCAGAAGAAGACTGGAGGCGGTGTTGCAACATGCATAAACTCCTGGTCTGGTAAGTCGAAGTTGTTTATACGTACTCTCTCAATGGAACTGACTGTCTCGTGACACAGTGTCATCCTAGGTTTTCTCATCATAACAACTATCATGACCAATTTATACATTACCCCCCTTAGCTCGCAACAAAATATCTCATCCTTTTTGACTCTTTTCTAGTGTTCATTGTTCATCTTCTTGAGGATAATCTGCATATTAATGTAGGCGAATTAAATCATGCATCGACCTTAACAATAACTGTGTTTGATTTGACTGATCTCTGCGTTTCTCCCGCCAGAAGCGGCTTCATTTTAGATAGAGCTATTACCAACCACCCTAAGAAACTTTGTTCGTTTCAAATGGCCGTAC
>LUCM01005216.1:293074-333744 GCA_008360955.1 Fasciolopsis buskii | reverse complement strand
ATGATGATGATGATGATGATGATGATGATGATGATGATGATGATGATGATGATGATGATGATGATGATGATGATGATGATGATGATGATGAACTGAATGCCACTGGGATAAGAAGGAGGGTGAAACATACCATTATGGATCCTCGTGATAACCTGCTTTTCTTGTCATTCATGGGTACGACTTCCATGATCACATCTTACCAGCTTGCTTCTCACTAGTTGAAAAATAAAATAATAAACGAGATTGCCACTGTACCTGAGAGCTCGGTATATGAAGAGTCCAAATGTGGAATGGATGAAAGAGTGAAAAAATCGTCGGCAGGTACTTCGGAGGTAATGATTAGTGTGCGAATAAAATACTTGAAAAATCCTTCAACGAAATTATCATTTTTAACTGAAAACATATCGTTATTAATTCTTCCACACGAGGCGAGTTCTACTGAGATTTATCCATAAGACCCACAGACTTTGCTCTCCTTGCGCGGGTGAAAACTGAGGAGCGGTAAAACCCGAGAGCAGAAATTCGTGAGCGAACAATCTAAGAGAATGAGCTTGTAAGAACCCCTCAGATTTTTAACCCTAGGTGATTAAAAGTAATGGCTGGATGCTTTATGGAATACGGAGTGGGCATATTTGTCCCGAGTAACATCCCATGTTTGAATAGTTCCAAGGAAACCGATGAAAGATTCCTTTCGAATGCATTCAATAACAGCGGAGGTAACTGAGTACGGGGAATCAAGGCGAAGTTCAGAAGAAATACCAGCACATTTGAGATCGTTGGTTGATGGGAGGGGAGATATTCGTGAACAACATTCTCAGCATACTTGCAACCAATGACTTACGGAGAAATATGAGAGTCATTGAGGTGAAATGGAAAATAAACGGGGATAAGACAATTCTTCTGAAATCGCTGAGTTGAACTGGAAGGACGAGGACCCATACTTGAAAGAGCAAATTGATTGCCTTTAATCAGAACGGTAGTCACGCAAGATATGGAATTTTGGAATCAGTTCCGTTACCATGACGATTGTGCAAGAGAGTACGATGACTGGAAGTATTGGTGCAGTAAAGGGAGTACAAATCTCTCTGTGCCTGATCCGACACCTAGATAAAGCGAACAAAAGGAAAAAAATATTTTGTTAATACTATTGTCTATTTCTATTACTATTATTGTCACACTTTTGTGGACCACCTTCCTGAACATCTTGTTCCAGACTAAAAAGAGAACTATAGATTTCTCAGTATTAGGAAAATTACGTTGAATGTCATGTTGCTGGTTCAACAGGCTGGACTGGCTCCAAGATAAATCATATTTTTGTAGAATGATCGGGCGGTTACCTCCCACCAAGTGGTCATTTAAAACCCCTTACAGAAGGCCTAATTGATGGTTGCCAATTTGAGACATCTTTGGCGTCGGCGCAAAATCCTTTTATCGATCAAAGGTCGAGTTTTCACTAGGGTTGCAATATCGGCCCTATTGTACCACGTAGATGCATGTCCGTTGACGGCAGAGCATGTGCGAAGACTATAGATATCTGAAGACTAATTCCTCCGTGGCAATGGTAGAGTATGTTGAGGAAATTTTATATCACTTAGTGCTGCTGCTGTTAATGATGCTGGTGCTGGTGAATCAGCCTGGTTAGAGGAAAGGCTAAGGAGGTCGGATGGCAATCGTTCTTCCCGGGTTCATGTTCCAGTTTCGGCACGATGTATATCCCTTGCTAGTGATTCTTAACAAATATGAAACAGATGTACGGCAATTTATGGTTTTCAGTGGCATGTTGGGTGTTGACACAGTATAACTGCAGCACCAAAGCTGAAGTCAGGCGTAGGGCACTGGGTCCCAGAACTCAGCCAATCGACTAGGCACCGAACTTGAACAAAAAAGTGGTTTCAGTGTGTTTCACATGCACTCATGTTGTTTTTTCTCCATGTATACCGTTATTTAAAGGAATTAACAGCTAAAAATGAATCAGGATGGTCGATCATGACGTGGAAAATGGGTATGGGAATCCTAACCAATGAGCTGTCCCGAGTAGGTCAAAGTCGATGACCGGGTCGTTATCCGCGTAAGCCCCAAAGTGAAAACTGGAGACTTTAGGCAAATTGACATAACACTGCATCTAGTGGTCTTCTCACATTCCAAATGTTTTCCCTACTTTATAGTCCTATTCTCTCGCGATATTTCCTTTTTTCTTTCATGGTTGTTTGGTGCAGCGATCTAGTTGTCAAAATCAGGATTTTTATGCTATGTAGATTATTGTGTAAACAGAATTGAACTGCTGATACAGCCACATCTGCATAATGTACCCTAAAAAATTCATGAGTTAATTGTTCGCCTGGAGACCAAAATTAGTAGTTTAGGTTTTTGTTTAATAAGAAGAACATTTTTTTCAATGACCGCGATACGGTGGGTTTTGGATAACGATAGGTTGGAAGGCAAACGCAAATGTTAGAATCTTCAGCAGGTGAAAAAAGCACTTGATATCAAATCACTCAGCTCGGCGAACAAACTAATGTCATATATACTTACAAATATATATGTACATAAATACATGAATTCTGGAACATGTGAACAAAAGTTCCGGCCACTAACAGTTTTGTCGTCTGGTTTTTTCATTAGATTTGATCCAGATAAGACTTTTGGAATGAAAACCCACAGTGATCCGCGTGGTGTCCTTGCACGGAAAGCGTTGAACTGGTTCACAGAAGATCAAGCAAAATTCCACACGCCAGTGATGAGCCAAAGGCAGTTTGATTTTATTGAACGCAATCAGTATAAGTTAGGAAAAGTCAGAGATCCGTAAGTTTACTTATTCTATCATTCCGGCAGAGTCATTGTGTATGCTGAAAGCAAAGTTTATTTAGGACCAAATGGTCAAAGTTTATTTAGGTTGTTTTCTCCTTACACTGTATCACTCAAATGACAATCCTATTAAGGAGCACTACGGTCAAACGGTAAACAGTTTCTTAAGAATGGGAACTTAAAGCTGATAACAAAATAAGCATCCAACAATTTATGGTATATTTTATATAAATAAGGGCGTCAATGAACTGATAGTCTCATTCTCCAGACTAAAGCATTACTTGCCACAAATTTTGAGCTAACAATTGATAACCGAGAACATTTGCGCTTCACACATTCATACCGTTTCTCTACCTCAGAAGATTGGTAATTAGTCTATTTTCAATGGTAACCGAGGTTTCAGTCTCGATAACGCTGCACCATCTGTCACCGGTCCGCAGACAGCAGGCCACATTTCGCCCGGGTCGAGGTTGCATCGACCATACTTTCACCCTTCACGAGTTACCTCGAATGCATCAGACACACCACTGCTATAAAATAGTGATTTTCCTTGACCTTAAAGCGCCTGGTGTTCATTCGGCCGAATAGCCTTATTCAGTGCTCTTCACCGGAAATGCATGCCACAGAAATTCTTCAATCAGCTACTAGTTTTATGCTTTCATATTTCTGGTGGCATAAGAAAATGTGGTAAGCTATCAGGTTCATTCGAAAAGACATCTGGTGTTCGAAAAGTGTGGCCTATTCTGACATTCTTTTGTTTAGCTTCGTCATCCACGAGTTAATGGAGGATGCTTTTGGTAGTCTGTAGGATATAGGTAATTGACTGGCAAAGCTTAAAAAAGCTGTGACCTAGATTGAACAAGTGACCTTGTACACGGGTTTGAAACCGAAGGAAATAGGAAGCATGCTTTAGACAGGTCTCTAAGGCCCTCAGCTTTATTCTGCATATGATTTGGACCCTCGAAGTGTAAACAACTGTTACAGGGCTGAATGTCACTAATTTTTAATGTGATACCTGTTAAGCAGCAAATGATAAACGTTGATGATCTCACTTACCGCGGTAGGTCCTCAGCTAAACCTGAGAGCATGGTATTCGGGGCGAGGACGCATATATCCTAGACTCGATCGAGGTACGACAAGCTGAAATGCTTGTGCAACCCATAAGATATTTCATTAAGTTGAAAGGCCGAGCCTGCTGTGGCACAGTGCGGTTAATTCTGTTGCATAGTTTAAGTGCTGAATATGTTAGACACTTCAATGTTTTTGATCATCTGTGTGTGCTTAATGTTTCTAACAGTGGATGGAATGACCGCATAATCAATACTAAGGTTAGAAATCGGGTTCTGGCTGTGGGTTCAGACGATAATGCAGTATAGCATATTAGGCTTAGCAGACTTCATTGATTGGGTCACATTTAGCTTATGGTGAACACAGGCTAACTGTAACTTGCTTTGTTGTCTGCTTCCCTCTCCGGGTGGAGTACGCCACGTGGAGGTCAGCAGATGGTGTGGCAGTGAGGAATGAGAAAATACACAAAGAATTTTGGGAAATTGTCTCATTTCCTCGTGGGTCGTGGACCAGGAGAATTGTTTGTTGATTATTAAAGAGATTTTTTCTTTTCCTATCCACTCCTTGTTTATTTTGTATATTCATTCTTTTAGCGGTGAGGTCTGACAATGTGAGAAAAGGTGCAGCCAGTGAGCCTCATCTTTCTGTTTAAGGCTGATCGATGATGGCGTTGGGGATGGCGATAGCCAGTATAATATTTTGCTTTCTCACCCAAATGTTTGCATTTTTGCCGATGTTTTTCGATTAGGATGTTAGTTGCAAAATGGGAGCTGGAACCCATTGCAATCCACCTGGGATAAAGTTTACCATTTTACATAACATCCATCTTTTATAACTTGATTATGATACCGGAATCACCCCACCATGCGTCAAATACAGCCTTCTAATTACCAAAGGAAACGATGCGCGTGAACAAAATAGTAGTGATTCAAGAAGGCAAGAGGGACCTGGACCGGCGTAAAGCCAAACCTTGTTTTTGAGAGGATAACGTTTGACGAAGTTAGTAGAAGTTAGTAGTAGGAGTTGCCGATGGCTAGTTCGCCGCAGTTGAATAAAGTGCCTTGGGTAGATTTCCTGAATTTGAGTTGCTCATATCATCGGAGTGAAATCTAGAGGTCAAATAAAGGTCAGTCCCACGCCTCACCCATGATATCGGTCGCACTGCATGGTGGAAAACGTGCTTTTCAGAGGAAGAATATAAGATTACTGTTTGTATACGAACATCAGTATCCTCATAGTATTAATATAATCTAATCTCGGAAATTCCTAAATGTCTCAGCTTGAGCCCATGTTATGAAACCGTAGGGTTCAGCCTGGAGGCGAAAAGCTGATTTCTGTTACCCTAATAAACCTGTTATATGTTGCTCATTCTGTTAATTCCTCCGACTCACTGTCACTGATCTCCGAGGCAAGTACCACTTAAAGGAGGACTAAAGGTTGTTGGACTGTGACATGGCAAAATTTATGAACATCGTCTCCAATGGACTAGCTCGTGCAGTTTCTTTTCGAATTTGGCTCTTGGTTCGAGAGATCTATCTATGGTCGGGGACGACAAGTGACCTGGATATGTGCCTCAACTTGAGATATTCATCATCTTATCTCATCTTTGTAGCTGCTTTTGCTTATTACTGTTTTTATGCTCAGCCAGGTCGCGTGGTGTTCGCAAACGCGATCTGACAGATGCCTGGTCTTGTGCCCAGTATACTTAGTCTCACAGGAGCAGGTGACTGAACACAAACAGAATGGGGCTGCAGAATCTGCCAATCTGTCCTTTAGTTGGAAACATGATCGGTTTGGGTATGAACACAGTTTTCAACTTTAAAACAAATAATGTTCTACGGATTTGACCTGACGGCCTCCTTCGGACAATTTCGATTCAAATTCAGCACCGAAAGGGAAGCGAACGTGTACGGGCTCCTTTGTTTTCTGGGATAATTACTGGCACTGTATTTTCATATCGTGTCGAAGCAATTCACTCAGTAAACCAGATAAGTGCTTTTCAAACCATCTACAAAGTTAGGAGTAGACAATCAAGAATTAGCGAGTGCCGTATCTTAAACACAGCCGAAGCCGTGTGTATCTCTTTGTATAACTCTTCTCAGTGGGCTCAGAAACAACTTTCTCAGACTTAAACTTCCCTGCCGCACTTGTCGTCCTCCAACAAGTGGTTTACAACCTGATCGTGTGACAAATTTATCAATTCTACGTATACACATTCCTAGAGTTGCGAACTGATGTGCCAGTTTCCTTGATCCATTCTCAGCCATATTTAACGCTATGCACTGGCATGAGCGAGAATAACTGAAAATGAGCTTCTTTGTCACGTTGCGTTGTTTTCAGTGTGTTTTGTGGGATTTTTCAAAAGTTCAAATTCAGCAGTCAATTTTCACATCAAATTTGAAGGACACCGCTGATTGTGAAAAAACCTGGAATCTATAAGTTATTCTAATTAAAAACAAAATATTGTGTGCAGTTGTTTTCATGGTTAGTTCTATTTGACAGGAAAAACTCGGCATCAATATATGTCCAAGTTTAACTAGTAAGTAAGCAACTAAATAGTTTTCGAAATTTCTAAACTTTCGTTTACAACTTATGAGACTTGAAACCCAGAACACATCGCAATAATTTCACTAGTGTTTGGGTTTATAGGTACACATTTATGTGTGACTATGCAGTGAAGAGTGGCGCACTTGCTATGCAGCTTGCTATAGCACGTCTTTGTGGCGAATTCAGACACGAGTGTATTAAACAGAATAGTTACCCATGGGATACATAGGAATCTCTACATCGTGAAATTTATCTTTTTGTAGATCCCAATATTGGAATAGAATATATATCACAAAGATAACATTTTGTGGATAGCTTGCCAGTGAATTTGAAAAAGTCAGCTCAATGATTCAGTCATGAAAAAAGTACGAATTCATCAACTGACGCATAATATCAAAGTCCACGTCCCACAACACGCTTTCCTCGATCACCCGGGAAAGTATTTCCACATATTGCCTGATTTCAGCTTCAGCACCACGACGACTGAGTCCTTATCGTTAGATCCTGGATTACGTTTCCTCAGACCTAGAAGTGTTATTTCTGATTTGGAGGTTTATCTTTTTTGGAAACCCATTTTTGCCAAGCTATCTCAGATGAAGACTTTAACGCATTAAGGTCTGCACTGGCCAATGCAAGTTACGCGTGCATGAAAGTCAAATCGACAAATAATGGCCTTATCACCAAGGGATGTATGGAAGAATTTAAAAAATCATGGACAAAGAAAACTTCGTAATATGTCACCCTGATAAAGAAACAAGAATCTTACTAACGAACGAAAAAAATGCACCGAAAAGGTGTTATCCAATACAATAGACAAAAAGTAATCTATTACAATCCACAGCGCGAAAAACGAAACCAGTTTTTCTGGACAAAGAACTGAAAATGTTTTAAAGGAGTTTCAGAAAGTTGGATGGACAGGCAAGGAATTACTGGAGAGATTGAAACCCATTGGTTCAGGTATCCTAAAACAGCAGGGTATACCTAAAATCCACTCGGCTGGAATGCCCATATACCTCATCCTGTCGGTGACAAACTCCGTATGCCAAATTTCCTTCAGACGGATGATGGAGGTTTTAGAGCCTTTCACAAGCAAGCTTGTGTACAGTATCAAAGAAACATCTCAGTTTGGGGATGCCATAAAAATAGGACTTCATCAAATCAGGTGATGTTCTCGCTCAATGCAATGTCATCCTACACAAACGTGCCCCTTATGCAAGCTATGCAACTTACGATCAGATCATTACTTAGAAATAGTAACGACGTTGGAGTGCCGCCTTGCGCGTTGAGTGAACTTCTATGGCAATGTCCACTCAGTGTCCGTTTTCTATACAACTGAAGTATCTACTAACCCACAGGTAGCGTCACAATGGTGTCTCCTTTGGGTCCCATTCTAGTTGATTTCTTCAAGGGAATGACAAAAGCAAGTCGGCCAAGAGAAATCGTCACAAGCTCACGTGTTTATCTTCGCTTCCTTGACCATTTATTCTGTGTCGCTGACTCTGCTTTTAATGTGTGCGAAGTATTACGACAGTTTATTGCCGCCAGTAATTTAGTACGACTTACAATTGAAGAAAAAGTGAACAAACAGGTTCTTTTCCTGGATATATTACTGAATAAGAAACAAAAAGTTGTACCCAAAGATCTACATACAAAGAGACGACATGAGCTGTTCAGTGTGTGATTTTCATACCTAAAAGACTGAGAAGCAACAGTATAAAATTCCTAGTACCAACGGCGAGGAAACTCTTTTCTCCTAAAACCTTGGGCCTGAGTGTAAAATCACCAGGCATGCTGCGCTTAGCAATGGCTATCCAGAAAAGTTTATTAGAAATAACAGCAAGAAAAACCAGAATACTTGGCGGTCGACAGAAAAGGAAAACTTAATGGTGTTTCTTCTGAAGGTAACTGTCTTTCAGACCTATTTACTAGACGGATCAATTCAATGGTAAGATTCACCTATAATGCTGAGGAGCTGCGTTGTTGATTCAGCGACTCACTGTTGATAAACATACTGACTAAAGACTAGCTGTCTACGCAGGTGTCTTTGGAACATTGTTTGTCGACTGGAGGGCTAGGCTATTACCCATTCTCGGGACAGAATATCACCAAAGCTGATTCAGTAGGAGCATATCAGGTGCAATTTCTAGGGCCATCTTAGCACATTCTGTAGACAGTGGTCACCGTTAAGTGTTCTGTCAAACATTTGAATTCATCTATCAAATAATTCCTAAGCGGTGTTGGCACATCTGGATAGGAACACTAATGACTGCTGAAGCTCAAGGGCTCCCGACCACGGTGCATAAAGGCCTTTGGTTCATGCTCTATACTTACCATGAGCCACATCAACAAGCCCACTCCATAAAACTAATATTGATTGTCGTGATAGAGACCGTGTAGTATTCGTTATCTAATCACCCTATCAAATTTGCCGGCGAGATGTCATGACCGGCTCCATTTCACGCTTGGTGCGTCTGTGCCTTACTACGCACTCACGCCCACAAGCAAAAATATCTTTGTATTTATTTTCTCACACCTGGATTTCGTGACTTACTAATTATAATGGCAGTTTTTTATAATTCGAGAGCAGCTATTCGCCCGGTTCTTTTTCTTGATTTTACAATGAGAATTTTTGCAAATCTCAATAATTTAAAGCATTCTTGCGCATTTAGATATCTATTTCTTCCCCAAAGCCAGTAGAGTGTGTACTTCATTTTGGGATCGGTAAATCGCACAACTGAGAAGCCACCACCATGTGATATTTTCCATATGAAGAATTTCTCTTGGAAATCCGGCATTCATTCCAAAGTGCTCTCATTCTCTTCACAGCTTTACACTTACAATTTCACTCAGAATTTCAGATACAATGAACGTACCGGAGGACCATGCATTTGGCCTGCCTTCAGCTTCTGGCCAGTTGACCGTTGGACAGCTGCTGCAAGGAAGAGTTCCCAGAAATATCATGGGATTACCTTTCGCAAATGCAAAAAACAAGTCAGCGGAGACGAGCGAGCCTCTATGCGTGAGCACAGCAGAGCGGCGCGCATTGTTACTGTCAGTAGTTCATCATAGTCTTCGACGAGCTGGATTCTGGCGTGGACCCGAGATGACGGCAGTCATGTGTCAGAGGGCAAAAGGGGTTCGTTTTTAACCGTTTTCGATATCACACGTTTTCGTCAAACCTTCCACATCTCCATAACCTACGCAATATTTGATGTTTGTGAATAGAGTCAGTAAACCCGAAGATGACCTTATGGTCGAAGCAGGCAAGCATCGTCGAGATACTCCACGATCAGGGCATCGGCAAACATCAATTGTGGTTAATCATCCTTAAAACAGACCTAAAATTGACTAACTGAATGAATCCATGTACGCCAAATGACAACTAAAATAACTGCGCACTTTAATGGGGACATTACCGGTGTTATTGACGGCTATAATAGTTGTCCCGGGTTCCCTGCAATCGGTAGTAACAGCTCACAATAGTACATTTCTTGAGAACTTATGTATGCCATTGCACTGACTTAAAAATACGGTTAACTTTGGTGTTCGCTATATGCATATATATATTTATATGTATAAATATTCTACCCCGTTGGAAGCAAACGCGGTGCCAACGCAATAACGAGTGAATAGAATGACGCAGAAAATAGCTATAACAGGGTAGAGCAATAAAAAACAAGATGACGAGCTTAGCGTTTAAGTATTTTTACCGTGAAACATTTGAACAGAGTTCTGTGGAAGGCTTTCCAATCTCAACGTACTAAGTAAGCGACTTTCCACCGTAGAAAACCGTTCGTTCGAATATTGATTCCTTTTACTCAAACTTCTACCCGATTAATTCGAATTCTTCGGGTTGTCCAGTAGGCAGTGTTATTGCTAGTGTCGCCGAATTAAGTCCTGCTCCTGTTCTCTCGCAGTCTATGTTGGAGAGCATCCAAATCTAAACTATTTCGCTTCCGCCAGCTGATGCACTCCTTCGTCCTCCATGCTCTGCAAAATAGCAACATTCAATGTGCGAACACCAATGCACATAGGTCAACAGGGTTGTTAAACCAGTACACTGAAGACCCAAGCCATTGATGTGCGCTGTATCCAATAGACTCTCATTCAAAACCCAAGCTCTGTTATCCGATTTACTGCCCCATTTAATCATTCTCCGAAGTTTCATCCACGTCTGTCAGGGGACCATGTGACTACGGCTTCTGGTGTTGCTGGCGTTGGCGTACCTCTAATTGAGAGGGCAGCCTTTGACTCCTGATCGGCCTACTCTATGACACTGTTTGTTGGAAACTGGATTACCTGACAGGTATGTATCGGTGCTCAAGGTTGTTCCGTCATACTTCAGGTCAGGTTAAGGCTTATAGCCAGCTTTCGCCTATCTTTGTAGTCTCCAGTAGAATACGGCAAGGCTGCTCTTTATCCCCATTTCTTTTCAACTTTGTCGTAGCGCATGTTCTGTAGAACTCTTTATCTGGTATTTTAGCTGGTGGAATTGAACTCCTGTCACGGAACAGAGATTTTGAGTTAAATTATGCCGGTGATATCATTTTACTGACTGGCCAGCACGGGAAATTCAACGCGCGTTGGATTGCTTGGAGATTGAGGTATCTTTTTACGGTATGTGCATTGCGCCCTCAAAATGCAAGGTACTTCATCAAGGTCGGCAAGATCGTGTATCTACACTCAGCCTTTGTGATGTTCGGTTAGAGCTGACCAAAAACTTCGAGTAACTCCAAAGCCTGATCACACCTGACAGAGCTTTTTAAGAGGAGGTCACTTCACGAATTGCGAAAGCCGAATAGCTTTCGCGAACATACAACACTCGCGGTGCCGACATGAAATCCGGATTTTTCTCGAGGGAAGAGTGCACAATGCTACAGTTTGCAGTGTTCCAATTTAAGGTTTTGAGACTCAGGCTATCCGTGTTGAGGATGCTCGGCGACTATCTTTGTTCAACTACCGATTTCTCCGAAACATTGCTTGTGTCTGGTGGAGACATCGGATAAGCAATGACGAGGTGTATTGTCATGTGTTGGGTGCAGACAATGGTTCCCTGGCTGAGATAATTGCTTTACATCGTCTTCGATGGCTTGGACACGTACTGCTTAGCAGGTGGTATTACTGCATTTGCTAAGTCAAAATCTCATTTCTCTCACAGTAGTTCCACTTCACCATCCATCGAACCCGATACAGCTTTTTGCACAACATGGCAAATTTGAAAATAAATAGGGATATGGGGCAGGCATGTCTTATTACATTGAAGGCGGCGAAAGGTTGCTAAAGCTGACCGTAAGTCATGCCTCACAGTTCGAACACAATTCTTTGAGAACCGACACGCACGTTTCTAGTGCTCCACTCTTGAATGACTGCCATAACGCAGGTCTATCAACGGAGTAGAAGGCTGCGTGAATATTTAATTGCCTAATGATCGTTGGCCGCTGGAAAGTGAAACAGTTCTTTAACATCTATCGGATGACGAGGATTTGACTGCCGCATTCACGATCAATGCGAAACCCAGTCTGTTCCTGGTGAGTTCGTTCTTCAGGCCTGTTGAAGCTTGTTGTGAACAGCGACACTCGTGAGCAATCTAGACGCTATCGGTACTTGGTGAACATCCTTACGGTGGTCACCGTAGTGCACGAGCTCTCTCAAAGATGGGAAGAACAATCATTTCTTCCCAAGAAGGGGAATTTTTCTAAATACCAAACCTTGGAGAACAAAATTTGAATTTCTCTTACCAGCTTTATTCCTTTGCCTTTCAATAAGACTAAAGATGTGCCGTCGGAGCCTTGCGTCTTGCGATGTCCTACGGTCTAAATCCTTTTGCGGACTTCCGCCTGAAGAGATGCACCTATTTTAACGGTTCGAGTAGCTACGAGGGAGCCTGACGCTGAAGACCAGCTAAATTTTGATTCTGAGCGCTTCACCCATGACAAGAAGTCCCTGCTGATTGTCAGTAGATGAGAAGTCAGTTTCACAGATCGTTTTGCTTGCATAGAAAGCATTCCACAGGATCTTCCGACCCCTACATATGCTTAAGTCGAGTTCGCGTCTTGTTTGTAATCGTATTTCATTATTATAGCTATCGCCCTGGATGGACTGACTTGCGTCAAGAAGGCGCAGAGTCGCAGCTGAAATTCAGGGTGTCCTAACGCGACTGGTCTGGCCACAACTCGGAGGGGGCAGTCCTAGCTCTTCAACCAACGCGATTAGAAAATGACAAGCGGGTCGTATCAGATAGCTTGACGGTATCTAATTGACGCTGCAATGTGCGGCTTTGAGCGTCCACGCGTGGTCGAGGTAGGAGCGGGAATGCTTTAGTTCGACCAACAGTTCTGCGGCCAATCTCATCATTGGTAGTTATGTGACCAATTTGAGTCCTCGGATGACTCGAAGATGATGAACCTCAGATGGTTCACCGGAAAATGAAAAGTTTAAATTTTGCACCCGCAAAATATTATCAGTCGTGTAAACAGAGAGCCAAGGGCAGTTTCCTTCTTTGAACAATAAGAATCTAGACCTAAAGGGCTCTTTAAATGCTCTTCATTCGTGGAGAACAGGCTTATTCGAGCATTCGTGGTTCCCGTTAAATTTACAGACACATAGCCTTGCTTCAAGCAAGAGGTCGTGCAACTGTTGACGGACTGCAATTCACAGACGCGTACAGAATATGTGCACTAATTACGACATAACAAATATCCTGTCCCAGTGAACAACTTAAATGTTCATGGAAATACAAAACAAAACTGCAGGTCATTATTAATTATTGTGTTCATAGCCAGGATTACTTTCTCAGATGCTTATCATTTTTGCCTCGTACTTTAAAAGTGATACAAAATGTGTCGTATATTACTTCGACGTCTAGCCGTTAATATCGGATTCGGAAGAGGTGATCTAAGGCCAGTATCTATTCCACTGGAGTGGCTTCATCAATAGTCGGAATCGTGACGACTGCACTTAAGACAGCATAGTGATAACACCTTCTGCAATCTACATATCAGCCAGATAAGATTAGCTCGGTTTTTACACGAAACTGACCACTGTGGTCTTCAGCTGATATTTACACTTAGGCATTTCAAACCCGACGAGCTTCGAGCTGCTAAGGTCTATAAACCCTTTTTTTACCATCAGGTCAACGCTTTTGCGTTTTCTAATAGATACTTATTAGCATACGGAAAACAAATTTTATAGATAACAATTAGGGAAATGGTTACATCCAACGATTGTTTACGTTTGAATGAATTCAGACTGCGCGTAAAAGTGTTTATCCTATGCTTGCTCATTATTTAGCAACTTTTATGCATTTTTGATCCTCACTACGAAGTAAAGGACTGGTTTTACCAACCAAACAATAAAACTGGTCAGTTCTTCTGCATGAAAGTGGCAAAACGGTGATAAGGTGGCACTGAGGTTCACTCAAATAAAATTACGTGATTTACACTTTGTAAATAAACAGCTATTTTCTAGTATCCTGCTTTGTCATCCTCTTTCATGTTCAGAGCAATCTGCTTCCAATGACGGAAGCTCGGGCGTTGTTCTACTTTTTCGAAGTTCCATTGGATGAAGAACTCACCGAACTAGTATTCGATGCAGTTTCCGTTGAGGCTCCACCGGACATGATTCAAGCTGTTCGTAAAAACCAACAGGAAAAAGTACCGACTAACATACGAATTGAGAAAGCATCTGAGCATTCAGATCAAGAGGAATGGGCAGTGGATTGGCGACTTTTGGCCGAATTATTGGACTGTAATCGTCAAGCCGACAGTGCAGACTCGATCAAGTTAAAAGACTGTGGATGCGTGTGGACAAATCCACAAAGGCCAGATCGGTATGAACGTGAGTTGGTGACAAACGACAACAGCTATTTTTTTATTATCACACAGTAATCTAATTTTACAGGGGATTTTACGCGGAATCATAATCTAACAAATCAACGGAAATTTCCATTAACATTCCTGATGTGTTTTTGGCTTCTAAGCTCCAAAGTTCCGTTCAACCTGTCATATGCCTGGTTTGGTTTGCTTAACCCTAGGAATTTCTAGTAATTTCTGTGCTCTGACTTTGTCCTATTTTGGGGACTGGCCGTGGCAAAAATCTTTCTCACGAAATATCATCCAAAAAACGAAAAACAGTTTGCTTAGTTTAGAAAATTATGCACCAAAACCCTTCGCAAGAATCAAGGGCAACAATTCCTTGTTCGCCCCGGTAACTTCGACCCTAAACTTGATACAGGGCTTTAAGAAGGAACTGCTTTGCATCTTAATAGCAAACCATATACATCTACAATCCCTATGATAATTGTTTTTCATCCGTTCTGAAATTGTCAATAAGTGCTTCTTTAAAAATGTTGGGTAAAAGTGATTTTTTCTAATATTCAGCGGTCGATGCTGTTCAAAGACGACTTCGTAAGGCAGTAGATGCCAATGTGCTATCTTTTACAACTTCAAATGGGCAATATCAAGGTGATTCGAGTGGCCTGGTAAGCGCAGATTGTTGGCTGCGTTTGGGCAAACCACCAGCTGAAAGAAATAAACCAGTACCCAAGGTGAGTTGAAAAAATTCCAGTTCACGAACGCGTTCAGATCCATTCTGATTAGTTCAGTTTCTACAGCAATTAAATGTACAGTAATTTGCTTCGGTTTTGACTACCAACCCAAAGCTCCATTCATCCAAAAGAGAAGTACGGTACGAAGAAAACGAGAAAGGTCAATTGTAAAGAAAGAAATAGCTTTCGAATGCATGAACGCCACTGGCTCCGGCATTGTCTCTAGTCACACCTTGGTTATACACACTATCTCAATCACATGCCGTTTGAATTTCTTCGTTCACTGAGGCTATATTCGCGATGTTTATACATTTAGAGCCAATTTGTACGCCAATATAGTTCCATCGGGATCATGATTAAAGGAAAGGGCAATTAGGAGAAAGGTAGAAAAAAGCAGAAACAATGCAAATATACACGCACATACTGGTTGTCCATCTAAATCCATGGTTCGTCTGCAGCTTGATGAAATCTTTTGCTCAAACTCATGTATTAATGAGAAAGAAAAATTACAACACAACGAGATTTCATACAACACTCTGAATTTGTGAAAAAGTATATTTGTAGGATTTCGACGAATAATAAGCACTATTTTCCAACCAGTTCTTTTCCTTTTGGCCCGTGTCTTAAATGTGTATCACGATTGGTTATCACAGTGATCTTATCAACTCTTCACTGTATAGCCTTGTTTTCAACAGAAATATATGAGACGTATAACTGAATTCACCTAAGTTGTCTTTGAATAAATGATCTGTCTCTCATGGTGTACGAGATCAGGGGCTCGGTACCAAGGCACCGAGAATTTCCAGACGACTTATCTCCACCGAAATGATACAAATTCATACGAGAACGACAAACCACAATCAAAATTAGAACAAACTCGGACCAAATTTCAATATTCGATGCCGCCAATTTTCAAAGGTACCAATGAAAACTATTTGCTGTCAAATCAAGCTGATTAGATAAGGTTTGTTTTCCACCCTAGTTTTTAATTATAACAAGCTGGATATGAATCGAATGTTCATAGACGCGCCCGACTGAACCGAAAACTTGAAGATTTTAATTGCATCTCTCACGGTTGACATGTGTGATTATTTGCAAGATCAAGCACAAAGAAATATTAAATCAGTATTCTGAGGTAAGTGAAGTGGTACGCTGTTCTTGACGGTAGATAGTGGCAGTCACAAATGCTTCAAAGTGCTGGTAGGTAACGTTGAAAGCACATAAAACTCAGGCTTATTTCCACATGCTCCTCCATAGCTTTTTGTTGCATTCCCTAACAAATATGTTTGTTGGAGAATTTTCCACTATTTCCATTCCAACTGTCTGATGGTAGAAAACAGCTTCACGCCTTCACCCCTACTACTCATTGTCATATAACTAAATGCTTACAGCAATAAATTGCGAAAAACGTTTTACATATTCGAAGCTTTGTCTTGGCTTAGTAGGCATGCTTTAATATCAAAATAAATACCGTATTGCTTGTCCCTCTGGGTAATACATGTAAAATTTCCATTCTGCATCTTGAAGCTTATCGAACTTTAATATGGCGCGTTTAGAGACTTCCCGCGTTTAGCGTTTGACGCGTCGGTGGGGCTTGAGGGAATGTTAATAAACAAGGCTCGTCATGATATTTAGTAATCAGTTTTACGACAGAAACTAAATAAATACGGGTTTAGGTTAGGTAATAAGTGAATTGCAAAAATATGTGTGAGTGCAGAGGACAATCCATTTTTGATGACGTCATCTGGGTTGACGATACTCGGTTTCTAAAACAAAGTCAAAACCCAGTGATTACATTCCTGTAAAGTGCAATGAAATACAAAAATAACCAAATAGTTCTTTGATTGGCATTCCTGCGATAAACAAATGAATGCCTCCGTTGGGGTCATAACCGAAGTGTAAATCTCCTCTGAAAAAAATGGAGTAAGTTAACTAATCTCGGAAATACTAATTCTCAGGTAGCACTAATTTACAAAAATTGAAACAGGAAAGATTCATTTCTTGGTTCTATCTGGAGGTTTTGCGCTTGCACTCGGATAAATAAAATATAGCGTTTAACATGCCAGACACATCAAAAAAAGTATTCTCTTCAGTTTTTACTCAGCTTCTTGAACTCAACTTATCCCTCATTGGTTAGGTAGCACATCAATTCCTACAATGTCATATGTACATTAAAAACGTTGCTGTCGTTGCAAGACAAACCACACATTTTCCTCCATTTATAAGTCCACATTCAATAAAATGAGAAGCTATGTAACTTTTGAAATAGAAGAATACAAGATAAACCAGGATACGATGGATCTGTTTGATTCATTCGATTGAAAACGAAAAAAACTATAAATTTTCTTTAAGATAATCGGAACTTTGCACCCACAAAACTTCTCAAATGGACGGCAATTGCTTTCACTGAAAATTTCTTATAACCTTGGTCGTGAATAGAACAAAGTAAGAAATGACATAATTGCATTAATTTTAACGGATGACGAAAAACAAAGCGTTGATAGCAAGGTTGACAGGTTATTTTTGATAAACTCAAGCAGTCAAATCAAGTTGGCTAGTTCTCCACTGAATTCTCCTAAACACGTGAAACCACAACCGCGTGATCTGACATGAGTTTCCGTATACGTTAAAAGTACGTAAAGAGAGAGATACGAAAAAAAGTTACGTGTGGAATATTACTTTCTTTCCATTCTTTTGCTGGTATTCCGGAAATCAAAGATTAAGTTGTAGCAGTGGACTAATTGAACAACTATGCGATGTAAGTTTTTATCCTGACTAAACGCCTTGTCTAAACTTAAAGAAACGGGGTTGCCAAAGGAACTGTTTCTCCGTGCTCGTAGATTATCATAGATTGTCCACCTCGTTCCTGAATTTATGCATAGAATGTAATAGCTCCGAGTATGGGTTATACACAGGCGCATGTCACATTTTCAAACTGCTAAAAAAGCGTGGGAAGTACTCACTTCCTCTAGGGACCGTCTGCTCATATATTTTACGAAACGAAAAATCAAGACGAAGATTACCAAGAGTCTTTTGTATTAACTACTAACGTTTATGAAAATAATAATGATCAATATTTAGTACCTGCCTTCTTTACACGTCAAATTAGCTTTTCCGAAGTACGGAATAAATACTTCTCAGGACTTAAAAGGGGACATACATTTATCCAAGAGTGTAAACTAATCCGTGCCTTGGTTTGTTCTAAAATACATATTTTCCAATGAATTTATTCTTGTCCCTTATTATTTATGAGTAAGGAGCACTGAATAAAGCACAATAATGCGTTCATTTTTATTAATCTCACTTGAATATATATCCAGGCGCTCCAAATGGAAAAAACTGCACAAGGTGTTTTGGTTTTGGAGTGTTGTCAACAGTGTTATTAGTTTCCCTCACGTGCTATCTTCAACTGCTTTAATACGCGAAATATTGATACCAATTTAGTAATACTAACCAATCGACCACAGCCAAATTGAGCTTCCCTCAAAGAGACGCAACAGCCTCTAAACTCGGGTCACACGAACGCTAAAGTTACACAAAATATTTCGATAAACTGATGTTCAGCCGACCGAGAGCAGACTTTTGTTTGACATCTTACGACAAAATAATCATTGAGGGCATTAAATGCACCCTACTGCGTGCATCTGCGAGAAAAGCGAATAGTAGTCACAGTTTGAGAGACTCAAAACAAAACCGATGAGTCGTGTGAAGCATGCAGTTGGACATTCATTCAAAGGAGGAAAGAAGAAACGGAAGCAATATCGTGATTGATCTCTGTAGTCTATCAACCTTTTCGTGATTTCCGGATGCAATATAATGAGTTCAATCAAGCGTGAACTGTTGAGTTTCAAGAAAACATTACGGTACTGTTCTTTTTCGTTCTGTATTTGCAGACAGCGAATGATAGTGTTTTTGATTTTTATGATTATCGCACGAAAAAAGCTTAATCCCGGTGAAAAAACAAGTCACCAGCAGGTAAAATGGAAACGGAGCTAGCTAAGCGCTATTATTCAGTTGATAATGTTTAACTGTTTACCTGAGAATTTATCGTACAACCTACAGTTCAGATTTCATCATGTATTAAAAACAAAGTATGCATTCACTCAGCATGTAAAATCCGCATTCATTAATAAAAATCTTGGGAGTCCCGCATGGCAAATTTCTTCTAAATTATTTTGTAGCTTCATTCACCTGTAGCACTGCTCGCAACTTTAGACATGAGTACAAATCAAGGTGCGGCTGGTGAATTTGTAGTGTCTGAGTGTTTATATTTCATTCAGATGAAAGAATACTATTTCGAAATCAGATATTAGTAAATACTGTGATTGATTCTTATAGCTAAAGGGAGACTGAAGTAGACAGGTTCAGCTGCTTGAGCAACAGTGCCGTTAGCGATGCCGCTTGCACTCATAAAGCGACTGGAGTTATGCTTAAGCTCGGGAATTATTCCGACAGCAAAACTATTGTATACGTCAATGGATTTCCATCATTCTAGTCTGTGAGTGTGGTGACGAATAATGATAGGAATAAAACCAACTGGAATCAAGGCTATTTGTCAGTCTGTGTTGGTTGATGAGTATACACGGCTCAGAAAAAGAGCCAATGAAAGTAGGAGGCATTCGAAAACTATCAACGTTTGAACACTAATGTCTTGACAGTATTTGTAGAACAAGGCTCGAAAATTTCACCAGGACATCTGCAGTCAGGCGCAAAATATTGAATCACAGAGGTCAGACTGTCGAACACGAAAAGAATGTGAATGATTGTAGATGGCTAAGACAAATTACAGGTGACAGCATACCGACTCCCTCGATGTACAGTTCTAGGAGGAGGAGGATTGTTAAAAGATGGGTTAATTTTGTCAGTCCATGGCAAACGGAAAATATAGAATAATTCAAACTGACAGACGTTCACAAGTAGGCCGACTCATAAAAACCCACTGGGGTCCACAAGCCCCTTAACAGAAGTGGTCAGAGATCTCAGGCTAATTTTCCCAGTCAATGGGGTTCCTAGTTTTGGAAATATGAGGAAGATATGTTAGCAAACTTGATCCAGCAATCTAAATTAGCTCGGACGGGCTAAGTAGCTCTCGGTCTGCATGCATGCCTCCCATGCGAAGAGGCCCAATTTCAAGTCCTGGGTGTGATAACGGATGTGCACCACTGATGAGCTCTAACTGGAGCCAACGTCAACTCTGACAGTTCTCAAGTGTAAGGTTGACCGGAAGACTGGAACACCTGAGGTTCGTACATTGGGAGTGGAGTCCGAGGGGCAGCCAATCAAAAGAAACAGTAGTTCAGTTTTCTTGTATTTATTCTGACTTGAGGTCTTGATACTTTTATTTCATAATTACGCCGTGGTACGAGATAACCAAAACTAAAAAGCAACAGTTCAAGTCTGACGATTCTAAAATCTGATTACATGAAGTTTCCATGAGCTCTCCCATTTGGTATATTTTCATTTTGTAAACATTTCCTTTTCACGGTATCGATACTTACTTTATAAATCCGAAGTGAATGCGAAGCAGTTAAATTGCTTTATCCAACTCCCCCACCCAGAAAGTCATCACAAGAATTGCATATTTACTAAATTCTCAATGAAGCTCAAAACAGATGAAGTATTTTAGTCGCAATTATGCTCACCCAGCTTCCCGAGATCTGTTCCTTTGTAATGAAGATGCTCGGTGGCTTTCCTTATTGGACCACTGATATCATAGGGCGACCAACGACGAGGCGCGTCTTTGTGTGTTCAGTGATGACTAAGGTAATCAGTCTAAATCGCCTTCGGTGACTTTGAGATGCTTGCGCGCGACAACTTTTCGTGCTGCTTGCGAGTGCTGCGTAAACCATGACTATAGACGCCAAGTAATATATTTTTGGTAATTAGAACTGCAAAATCTTCCCACGAAAGCTACCCATAATTTACATAATGATCTGTCCTCTCCAATCGCAGTTAAAGTATAAACTGTTCCATATTTGGCGCACATTTTGGTCAAGAAGGACGAAATCGTGGCAAATGTTCAAACTCTCATAGCTAAAATATTTCCCTCCGTTCATTTGCTTATTCGCTGACAGTGTAAGCTTTCCATCATGTCCATTAACCCTTTTCTAGGTTTAGATGTTGGCTGAAATATAGACATTTTAGCTTGTAAGCGTCTATCACACAATAAAATACAATGTTTTACAAGGCTGGAAATCAGATATTGGGTCGTTATTTCTGCTTCCTAGAAAACGAATTTGTTTCAACCGATTTCCAGAAAACAATGACGGTCCATGTAAAGCAAGACAAACTTGCACCGTCAGTCTTTTAGATTTGATTTTTATCGGTCGATTTCACATCTATTAGCGTTCACTTGTTCGCCAAAATTAAAATAATTCTAAAAGAATCATATCTTACCTTTTGATAAATTGGATCTATTGTTGAATCACTTCATTTTGTTCGTACTAGGTATACTAGATGCATCCTGTATATATAGTGATTCTTGATTGCTTTCAACTGTATTCATGACAGAAGGATGTTATGATGGCGACCTAATACCAAAAGTGAAGCTTCTCTGGTGCAACTATTCTTAAATTGTATGCTTCTCTAGACTAATGAGGTAATCTTTGAAATAAATCATCTTATGCTGTTCTTGATCAACTGGGGACAATAACCGTTTATATGGAGGTGAAGTCTAAGAGAGTTGACATGTGACCAAATTCTAACGGTATTCTTTCCTTCCCATTTCCCCTCCGCATTGTTCTCAATTCTATATGGCGATGATTTCACCGCTCCCAATACTGTGCTAAATATACACCAACGAACAATTCATCTTAGAGGTAAAATGTAATGACCACCTTTGGAGAAACCATGCACTTACCGTTTTTCTTTAGGCACACCCATTCAGAATTGTGCATACTCAGTGTAAGTCGGGTCACTTATCCTAACATATTTATGAAAACCATCCGGTTTCTGGTGCCGGTAGTAGTCGGCTTAACTTACAAAACTCTGGACAAGAAATGAAATTCGACACTCCCTCATATCCTTGCAACAAATTACGAGCAACTTCTGTCTAAGCGGGTCTCCTTTATGCAATCAGAAGAAAACCCAAACCGGAATTAATGCTTCGAAGATGCACTTCACTGTTAAGTATGCAAAGTGTCAAGAACTGAACTCAACTATCTTTAGAGATGGGCATGAATCAAGAATGCATATTATATCCGATGGTTGCATGAAATAACCTATAATGTTTTTTGTTTCCTTGGAAGTCCATTTCAAGCGTTAGGATCCCTTGAAAATGGACTAACTGTACGTTTTGATTGGGCACACTGATCTAATTTGTGCATGCTAATACTGATTTTTTACATGTGCATCTGTTGATTTCTACCTCAACGGAACAAAATATTATCTGACGCAATTGCCATTGTTGTTTCTTACCATTGGTTCCAGAATCGAGGTTGTTTCGATAAAACGGACTACGGTGACGAAGCTAGTATACAATCAGTACTACACCCGAATATTTTCACGGAATACGGGTTAACACAGAGAGATCTATTAATTTTAAGAGAAAAGAATGAAGTAAGCCGCATTGTATCAACTTATTTCACTCTACGAGCATATGAAACTGCTGACATCGAATAGTTATGGTTATTAGACGATTAGAAAGGTCCCAGATGAAATTTGCAATGCAAAATTGTCGTTCTCAGCACAAGTGATACCTAATCGTATTCACGAATTCAATGGAATAATTTGACCAGCAAACTTTGGTAACCAACTACTTCATGACTGAAACTTCTAATTTGTGGTTCAGAGTTAACTAGAACTGTCTGCAGTTTTGTTCTAATTAAGTAGAGAAAATGGCAACAATACCTGTTTGACAGATTAATGACTGTCACAAATCAAATAATTATTGCAGTATTCGAATGAACTGACGAGACATAACTACATTTTTGCACCTACAATGTTTGCTAAATTGTTGAATGCGTACACATTGTGGAAATCTCTGTGGTCAGTGAACTAAATGTCTGCTACCTAGTTTTTTTCCGAACCAGAAAAAATGTTGGTCTATCGTCACCCAGGATCTATCAGTCGCTTTCGGAAATCAAACAAAATCCCGCTAGTCTGTTCAAAACCATAGAACCTATAAGGTTCACAAAAATGACTCTAAGTCATATTGATTTTTTGCGAACACTATCCTGTAACGTCAGTCTGTTACGTTCCACTTGTCACTGACAGTGACAACAAGCCTACAGCCATTTAATGCTTTCGATCATTTTCTAGTTTTGTCAATAATTCTTCTGTGCTCGTCAGTTACTCTACTTTGGTTGCTACCAGCTCTAAGTAGAATGGAAATAGACAGCAACATATTAGTGGAATAAGCGGATGGAAATTGTAGTAAGGAATTGCCAGTTCGGTGGTCTGATAATACTGATGACATTTTCATTGCAACTGTAGCGCAAAAACTGAACAGAATTGTAAAATCCTGGGTATCATTCACAAATAACGTTTCATTTTACAGAACAAATATCCTACCTTCCCAAGAAGTAATTTTTTAATGTTATCTGTAAAAATGCATAAAAAGGTGAATAAAATGCGTCATTTGCTTACGCTGCGGTATTTCAAAGACCACATAGTCGTTAACCAAGTATCAAATATTAAATAGTAGTTTGCAGTGGTAATGGAAGGCTTAGATTCGTGGTCTACTTCACAGCGCACCTAGATGTATCTCCATATATCTAAATATCTAAATACCTATCGATATATCTAAAAATATATCTGTCCACCTGTCTATCTATCTATCCTTTCTCTCTATAACTCTATCTCTCCATCTATCGCTCTGTCTAGTTCTTTTTATCTATATATCAATTTGTGCATCTATCCATCCATTCAATAATGTCTTTCTACATATTCGTCGTTCGAATAATAACTATCTATCTTCCTATACACCTGTCTATGTACCGACCTATCTACCTAACTGTCAGTCTATTTATTTGTCTATCTACCTATCGTCGATCGACCCATACATTTCTTCTTATTCTATCTTTCTCTTTCTCTCTCTATCCGTCACTCTATCTGTTTATCCATCTGTTTATATTTTCCATCTCTCCACTCGTTTCTGTCCACCTGTCTAACCGTCCACTGGTTTCTCTCAATGTATCTATCCATCTATCTATCTGCTCGTCTCTGTCTGTCCTGCTATCAGTTTTTCTGTCTATCCATCAACTCGTTTCTGTCTTTTTATCTATGCATCGATCTGTAAAATCTCCATTTATCTCTAACTATTTATTTGTCCACCCGGGTTCTCTACTTACAATCCTACTTGAATATATCTATCTGTCTACCCAGTCAATTCAATCCACCTATTTATTTGTTTATCTATCTGTCTGTTCATCCGTCCCTCCATTCACATGTATCTATCTATTTATCTGTCTATCTGTCTATCTATATACCTATCTATCTATCCATCTATCTCCCAATATTTCTGTGCGTCCGTCTATTTAGCTATCCCTCTCGTTGCTGTTTTACTGTGCATTAATCTATCTATCGATCTGCTCATTCATTTCTATCTGTCGATCTAACCCTCTTTTTATCTATCTATCTGTCTGTCTCCCCAACTCTTTATATTAACTCTTTATCTATCTTTCCACCCATCTAACCATCTGTCCACTAGTTTCTATTTATCTCTCTGTCTATCTATCTATCTATATATATATATATATGCATACGTAGACGCCATGATAAAGTCCCATAAGTTTAAATGTATTTGTTTTCACCGAATCATGCATTGTGCGAATGCAGTTATTTTCGAATCTCTGTTAGTTGTTAGCAGCAAAATGTATTATTTGTCAATCTAATTTCGCTATTTATACATATCCCTTCGAATCCCATTTCAGATCAAAAGAATCGCCGATGGTTCTGGTCTATCAGGATATTTCAACTCAAATACTGTTTTTGAAGATATCTGGAAAGAAGCTGTGGAAATGGATAAAGAACTGTTACAAGAGTTGGCCCCGGAAGATGGCCAACGTGTTAGCTTGTACTCTTTCAGAGAGGTGCTGTTTCGAAAGCGTGCGAAAGAAATTAGTCGAACGGTCGACCAGGAATACGCAGAAATGTGTTGCTAACATTGCATTTAGTCCATAAAAGTCGTCATAGGTTTATTCGGCCACCTATCTTAATCCATACAAAGCTTGATATTTCCACGATTCTGTCAGATAAATTTCTCAGATTAGTTACTGAAGCTAGTACCTTTCTTTCGTCATACTTCAGTCTGTTTTGAATCCGAATTAGGCTCCACGATGGTTTTTGATTAGAATTGCAAAATTATTTTGGAAACAAATCGGCATCATTTAATCGTTTTTGAAAGGAAGAGGAAGTCGTTAGAAATATCTACATTAGGATTTGCCGATGTGATATATTGAGGCAAACTAACTGCCATCCGATAAGTATCCTTGGAATGTTGTTCTCGTTATGATAAAACGAGAAGACAAATAGATAAAATTTGTTTCTTTAAATTTTTTCTTGTTTTTAATTCTTCAGGGGTCTGCGAAATACACTGTGATTACTGATTTCGTAAGAACTAGCGCAGATCGATTTGGAAAACCTACCAATTTTAATTAAACTGGCAGCTTAACAGTTCTGCAAAAATAGTAAAATATCTAGACATTTTTCTAACTTAAATGAATTTGCAAAATTTTATCCGGTTTTCAATTTTCGGAATGTTGTTTCGCCTTTAGGTGTGCCTACATGCGATAAATATTTTGCGTTTATTTAATGTTTAATCAGAACCCCACATATATCACTGCTATCCAAAATGCAGTTTTTAACCACAATGGTCTAGTGTAATCAGGTATGAATAAATCGAGAGGGCTAAGTGTAAGAGTTGTTTTCAAATAGGAAGTGATTAATTCACCCAGAAAGTTGTTTGTAAATGCTTAAAACAGCTCACCCATCAAAATGCAGCTCAGGTTATCGTCTTAGTAGACTCTCTATATCCGTTTGCATGGGCTTGAATATTTTACGGAGATAACTTGATTCTCTATATCTCTGCAAAATTCCCAAAGCAAATAAGGGAAGAAAAGATCATGAAAAATGTTTATTCGTCTTTTCTTTGCTCTCTGTCTCTTCGATTTTACCTCGGACACAGTAACTCAGATTGCATGTTTTGTGTACAGGGAGCTTTTTCATACATGGAACTGGACATGTTAATTCAAAACAGCCTGTTGCCATTTCACGTAAACACCAAAATATTTGGGTGTCCTAGACAAAAACAGCCAGTAGAAAATATTTTCAAGTAGAATGATCGCTTCAAGTAGGATTTTTTACAGAGTCAGTTTGCTTAAACCTCAAACTATCACGTGGTATTTAAGTCTCAAAATGCGCAGGTCGTCCGATGTAATAGAATAACGTGAACCTGGATAAGCCTTCTTCGAAAACTAATGTTGTTTCAACGTCAACTCGTGACAGAGACTGACCTATCAAAGATGACTAATGACTTGAAGCAGGCAACTGTATTTCTATCGTTTTTCCGACGAGAGTCTCATATTTACACAGACCCAAAGTTGATTACGGCACAACAGTTTCATTGAAAATGTTTATCAAGTATAACTTCTTGAGGAGAGTTCACTTCGCAGTGCTGTTTCTTTTGAAAGTACGCTTGCTCTAGACAATATGCAGTCTTCGGAATATTAATCGGAAGAAATGGAAACCGTTACACAGCTCTCGAACAAATTTTAAAAAGACCGGTAATTAACATGGTACATCTCGAAAAAAATCACACTGAGTAGAAGACTTTAAACGGGGAAACCGAATTGTAGAAAATGTCGGTAGCAATAACCTTAAACAAAAATAAGCCCCTCGATAATATAAAAGGAAAGAATTCGTAAGCGGATTATACGACGACTCGAAAAAAACCAAAAACACAAAGCAATATGTCAATGGGGCTACACAGAGGGGTGATAAACAACAGGGCGAAAATTAATAAACCATAACAAACAAACTGCTTTTATTAATTTCACCGTACACATTTTCTGATCTCTTGGTTGCTTTCGAATTATGTTTGGGGAGGATGATTTCTACAGACAAGCCACACAACATTCGTGCAACTGACTTTGGTTTGAATCCATATGTCGTAGCGTCCTTACCAACAATAATTCTCATCACTTGGACCCTAACCAGGAAGGCNGGAGATATCAATCGAGACCTAATCCGAAGCCAACTTCCTCATACCTCTAAGCTCAGTCGCAGCATGACCACCACGTTGATTTTCCCAGCCTTTTCTAGCAAGTGTAACAAGACCACGAAAGGTAGACGACGGGTAAGCATACGCAATACGTGTCCAAGCCACCGGAGATGAAGTGGAGCGATTATCACAGCCAAGGGACCATTGTCTGCACCGAACACACGATGAAGCAACTCGCCATTGCTCGGACCTTCCTGGGGACCTCTGCCTCAGTAGGTGGATATGTTGTAACAGGCTACCAGACGGTAGGCAGAATGGGTGCGTTACGCATTGACGTTGGGGGCCAGCCAAACTGCGTCAGAAGTTGTTCCATCGAGCATCCAAGACGGCACTGCAGACTGCGGATGGACTAACCGTCAGCTGCTCAGATGGTTTCGCCCTCACCTAATGCTTTCCCACCGGGAGCTGGGGTGAGATGAAATGGCTTGAGGAAATTTGTCTTAGCGACAACACGTTCCATCCTCAAAGCCTGTTGCGATCACCAGATCTCGCGATCCGTACGCAAACTTGTGTGGAGTTCACGATTCGTTACGAGCCGTGCTTTGTTCTACTCGCTTCCAACCGGAAAGGACTGGAATGTGTGAAGAAGGCGCAGATACTCAGCAGAAATCCAGGGTGTAACAACGCGACGGGTCAGGCCACAACTCATCAAGCCAGCTTAATGCAGCTTTCGCTGGTGTTTTGAGGTGGGGACAGAAATAGGCTTTCAGCCAGTCAGCATCGAGAAATTGAAGGGCGAGTCGGATCAGATAGGTTATCGCAATCCAACCGACACTGCAACATGCATTTCGAGCGCCCACCAAAGCAAATGGACAATTTAGTGCACACTAGCGCGTGGTCAAAATCGAGGGTATTGCTCTAGTATGACAAACAGTCTTGTAGACAGCCCCGGAATCTGTCACTGATGGTGGTGCGTTCGATGTGGGTCCATTGCTAATTTAAAGAGAGCAGATGCCAGGTGACGTGCCGGCGGTTAAAACGTCTAATGCTCGTACTAGCGAGAAACAATTGATGATCTGAGCACATGGCCAACAATCGTTCTCCGTTTTCAGAGTGACGGGAATCGAGATTAGAGGGTCTACCTAGATGTGTCTCATTCGAAGACAGCCGACCTACTCCAGCATTCATGCCCCTGCCAAAATCACGATGTCATCCCGCCTTGCTGTGTATGAGGTCATGCAGCCTTTGATAGAGAATGTCCGTGACTGGACCTGAGCTGCAATTCGTTGGCGCGTACGTTGAGACAACAAACAAATTACATCTATCAGATCGACTGTTGTTTACTCTGGATGAACCTCCAGGTCGAGATCCGCGTAGCCGGCTACCGACTGGGATCCATTCAAATAATGCAGCCTCAGCCCTCTCAATTAGAGGTACGCCAACGCCAGCAACACCAGAAGCCGTAGTCACATGGTCCCCTGACAGACGTGGATGAAACTTCGGAGAATGATTAAATGAGGCAGTAAATCGGATAACAGAGCTTGGGTTTTGAATGAAAATCTATTGAATACTATTCATGTCGATGCCTTAATTCTCTCTGGCAATGGAGCTTTCTTATCAAGCGATTTCAAATACGCGGTGTTTTCGTTTTGCTCTGTACATCGTTTTTTATCATATCCCTTTCTTAAATCGATAGAAATACTAGGTTTTAGTGATGCACCTTAACTACGGTGCTCGAAAATGTCATCTTTTAATGACTAATATTGTTAACTCTGCTTTTTCGAATAAAACGTCAAATAATGTTGTAGGATACTCGGATTTCACGAATAATTACTGCCACATTTTCATTGTCCTCTGTTATCGAATACCCGTTATGCAGTGGAGCAGCTTCACTGAATCTATCAGAATTAACTTGTCATTTTCCAATCAAATCAGTGTTTTGTTGATTGAAAGTTAATAAGTCTTAACTTAAAGATTGAACCTAATTATCTACCGTGTGTTTCTCATTTTATGTGAGGTCTGTTCGATTGTTTTATTCCCGATTCCGTGGAATGTGGTGCTCACTTGCCATGTTAGTGAATTGCAGTACTTGAGACCATTTCTGGTATGACGTTATTTTTTTTCTAACTTGACATGTCTTCATTTTAAACATCTGTTAGGAAAAACCGCGTCTCCGTTCATCTTTTTATTTTCTTACTTATGACCTATTCTTGACATTGATAATGATATCATTAAAAAATTACTCAGCGATGAATTTTTTTGTGGGTTTACCAATGCAGTAAAATGACAAAATTTCAAAGTGAAAATTCCGAACGAATGTTTCTGAATTTTTCAGTTCACGTAATAATATAGCACAAGTCGGAAATCAGTCCGTGACCAATTTGTTTTTGTAGCTTATGTGAGATGGTCAAAAGCCTGGTGACCTGAGATTTTGCACACCGGCCTTTCTAATTCTTTTTTTATCTTGAGTGAAAACATTAAACTATTCAGTGGTAGAATCATGCGGTTAGTTCATTACAAAGACTACGAAGAAAGAAAAACTGTTTTGCATTTATGGAGTCACTGCTGCTGAAATGATATCATAATAAGATTCAACAGCAAAGAGGATATATTGACGAACCTTTTCGTTTTATGCAAAGCAGCCAAACTGATTCTGTTTCCGTTATTTATTTTATGTACAGGAAGTTGTAATGGGAAAATGTTTACAAAAATTAGTACTTTCCAGGGAAAAAACATCTTTTGTTTCATTCGCATTCTCATCTCCGTTTTGCTTTCCTCACGTACACTCATTTTGTCGTCTACGTCACTGCTTGGCTGGTTTTCAGCCAATGCAATTTACAGGTTCAGTCAAAACCCATGCAACAAGCGTCACATCAAAACTCTGTTTTGCATTCTGCAGCAGGATAGAGGACAAAATGCTTGGAAATGTACTTGTTATATTTAGTCTGAAATTGTTAAGCTCTCCAACAATGATTCCTAAGATTGGGTATTCCTCAACTAATAGATATGCCAGAAATCCAACCGGCATACCGTTAAACTACCCTCCGTAGCCCCCAAAAACCCTGATGCAATAAAAACCCGCTTGGGAATGTAAGCTGAGCTTCAGATGATTCTGACTTTTGTTTGCCAGGAATACAGCGCCAGTGAGCGGTGGTAATCGATTACCAGCCATCGTCTCTCCGTGTTTTTCGGTCATTCTGATGAGGATTTCAGTGGATATAATAAGGAATTATCTTCATTCCATATGCCTAGAAGTTATGGAAATCTGGCATTTATATCCATTTTGTGAATACCACATTGAAATGTCACACTGGGATGTCAAGCTTACCTCGATTGACATCAATATTCGGACCGCATCCTATTTTATACAAATCAAACTTCAGAGTCAACCGTGCTTCTGCTCGATTTTCATCAAGTCGTAAGAAAATCATTCCACACAACAGGATGTTTATTTACTTGGGATAGAGCGCAACCTGAGGCTTTTGAAAAAAAGTTTATTTTCTTAAATCATCTGGTTTGTTAAAATCCGTAAAACGCACCCGTCTCAGTCGTATTTCTCTCCATTCTGTTCAAATGAGAAGGCTCTTCTTGCTTTGCTTGTGTCAAAATGATTGAGTTCGAAGGGATGCGTTTTGAAGAACTTCCTTCTAGGAATGTCTATTCAGCAGACTGTTAATGGTCACTGCTTATCATGCATTTAGAATTTTATCAGGTCGCCAAATGAATGCACCCACCGTTTCCACTGTTGCGCAGGACAAAAATTCCTCAGTCTGTTCCTCGAATAACTGCTACCCAGCATCCATTGACACAGAAAGCTTAAGTATTTTTTCGCCATTCGGCACAAGGGTGCATAACTTATTGGTGATGATCTTCCTCAAGGTTAGAGAAGAAAACTTCGGTCGTAAACCTTCGGTCATATACCTTAACTGTATTTGCTTTCGGGTGTGACTGATTTCCAGCATGAAAATATGCACTTGGAGTGATTTCTTTGTTGACTAGTATATAAATAATGGTCTTTTCTAGCCCAAACCCCAGGCTTTGTTTGAGTACGAAAACCTAAATTAATCAAGGTTATTTAATCAGTTCGTTGCCAGTTGCATTGATGTATAAAAACGTTTCCGTTTCTTGCTGGTTTCTCTATTATCAGGACAAGTGTAAGAAGTTAAGGCGGCGCGCTGGAGTGCTCTTCAGACAAGGTCAACTGTTCTTTAGATCGAGATCTATTTTGGAAAGAAGCTATTTAGTTCACGTTCAAAAATGGGCATTGAACTCAGTGAACGTAAACTACTCCAGTTGTTCACTAATTAGATTTAACCTTTGAATAAACGTGTTATCGTGGTTCTACTGTATGACAAAACTATTGTGTCAGACTCCTCAGTAAGCTAGCATTTGTGATGATTAACTGGTTTAAATCCTAAAACCTTTCCGTGCAAATATATGAGACTTTTATACCCAATCAAGATTTCATTTACTCTGTTCATGCCACTTTTCCCTGACAATCGAGATCATCCATGTTTAGCTGTCCTTAATACAGCCTACAAAGAAACAATAAGCGAAATTTGTAAATAAATTCACCGCATCTTCTAATACTTTTATAGGCCTCGTGAGTGTGATAAACAAAGGAAATATTAGTATGCTATTCAGTCAGCAATAGAAATAAGCATGCTTATGAACGGAGTGTAGATACGCGAGTGGGAGTGATTGGAATAAAATTTATCGGAAGAAAATCCCCGCCATTACTGGCGATTCCATTTACCGTACCCCCCTACACTTAGGTTTCCGTACGTGTACAGTTTGTAGGTATGCTCTTCGAAAGTGTTTTGCTTGATATTCAGAAATACAAAAGTTGGAAAGAGATGAGCCACAAAACATCAAGTTGTATTGACAGCTGAGTTTCTGAAAACATGTCTTCAGCGAGGGTTATTCATATTCACTATTGACCCCTAAATATGCACATATATATAAGTATCCACTTGACACAATGATTGAATTTAGCTTACTGATAATTTAGTCTAGAGGAATATAGTGAAGAACATTCTACAGACAATCACACAAGATTTACCCAACAGACCAAGATGCCTACGCGTCCGGTAATGTTTTTCCTAACGTGAATAACGCGTCATCAAATGCAATATTTCTTCCTATTGAATATAAGATGGGTTTGCTAAATTGAATGTGTGCAAAACTACGATCTCAAATCATAAAAATTTCAAGCTAGAACACATTTAATGATCCAGACCTATAAACGCCAGCTTGAGTTTTGTTTTGACAGCCATTTTTCTTTTCAATCAGACCGTGTCTGGGTCACTCTTTGCTATCCCAAAATCTATTGACAACCCTTATTATCATTATTGTGAATTTTATTTTGCGATGCGCCCACCCCACTAACTAAGTAGTTCGTTTGCCGAACTAATCCACTACCGGAGGATTAAATTGGCTGTCCAAGGCTAAGTTATCGTGACTGCTTACAAGATTGAATCAGTCTGGATAATTATCCACCTCAGTATAACGACAAACGGCAAATTAGAGAAAAGTTGTCTTAATTTCTGTTGCTATTGGCAAGACATTTTAGATGTTTTGACTAAACATCGGGTGTTGTTTGTTCGCGTTTAGATGCCCGTACCGGAAAACGTCATTCAATCAAAAACGCTCAGTTAAACTACTCCTGTTCATGCAAAAGCAATGTTATCCATATCGGCTTAATTTGGTTTCTCCGACTATTCAATCTGCGCTACTGCACTCATTATTTAAACGAACTACAGCATACCAAGACCACTTGAAATGCAAGGATGCCACTGGCTGCGAAAGTTAGCCTGAGATTTTCACTCTTCTCTTCGAGGGTTCCCGAGAACACCTAAACCGATAACCTATCTCAACTTACTATAGATAGTCCATCGGTTAAAGATCGATACACGTTCAAAAATCAAATTATCTTTCGTAGTATTAAGGGACAAATTGTTTTTGGCTATCATTTTCATCAAATAACATCAATAACTGTTTCGGTGATTTCCGATGCAACTTAATAGAAAATGCGGTTGCAATACTGCAATTACACATTGCTGAAACAATTCATTTACTGAAGCTTTATTCCAGTTAGATTTGTTAGTATCAGGCCGTACACTAGATAAGGTATTTTGGTGTCAACGGAAAATTCAACAGCTTCTTATCATTTATGAAAACCGCACAATGTAGTTATCCTCCAAAGATTGGTTTACACCTCAGCCAGAGTTACAACTGTTGGAATTGGAATTCATATAATGACTTCCCGGGCTCGAGCACTCGTTTCTTCTCGACATTCGTCAAATATCTAAGACAACAATATCAGCAATGATTAGGTCAATTTTTCTGCAAAATTTCATGAAATCGACCAGTCAAATTTACCTTTAAGTTAGCTCAGTCGTTATTTTTTCAAGTGAAAATAATGATTACAATGTGAGCCTCTGATGTAGCAAAAATTTACGTGGAATTATCTAGTAGGCCGCTTCTTTGTGAGCGAGCTGGTCTTTCGGCTGCATATCTTTAATATCGTATGATACAAGAGCTACGGGAATTAGACACTAAGATGCAGACGAAGCTTTTCAACATCCACTATAATGTAGTGTAACCGACCATTCTTTTGTTGGCTTTCGGATGAGTAAAGCAAATTAAATCGCCAACTAGAGTAGATTCACTCTTAGTTATTTGTATCAAGAACGGGGCTGTATTCTTACATTATTTTAGACTGACGATGATGAACTGCTTTGTCACCGAGAAAAATGTTTAACGCAAAGAATTTGAAAGCAAACAAATCGCGTTCTCAACTGCGATTCATGGTAGAAACGGCAAAACATGCAACACTATCCTAGGTGATAATGACACCTTATCGACTGCAATTTGACAGAAATTTCAAGATGAACAGGTTTGTGTTCAGAATATGGTTACTGCAAAAAGTGCTACTCCAAAATAAGTATAATCTGTGCACCTAGATGCAAAAATTCTTTCAGTAATTCATAAAAACAAACGGCGGTTTAGGAAAAGGAAACAATTTCTCCTCTACGTGGCGACACTTGACTGTAACAGAAACATCGACGGATAACCTGTGTCCTCTTGCGCGAACAACCTCTATCCGATCCAAGTATTTTTAACTCAGTTTGCATATAGCTGCTTATCGTTCGCCTTCCTGAGCTATTTCTGAAAGCACCAGTCAAAGGCGCAAGAAGCAATAAGGTGGTCAAGCTGTCATTTGGCCTAGAGATGTGACGAAGATTTCGAGTGTAACCATGGTTGGTGCTTCCAGCTTTTCTGGTTGACCCAACAGTTAGGAAAAGTGTTTGTTTGGCATCGTTGACGGATATGGATCAGACTCAAATTAGGCTGTGCAAAAACTGTATAGCATCAATGCATCACTCATGCCCTGCAAACAACAACAAAAAATCAAAACGAAATTAAATCCGTATGATTGCACTTAAAATAGAAGCTTGACTTTTTCTGCCCGTCGACTTTTTCCTTCGCTTGCACCGCACTTCTATGAAAAAAACTTTTGTTGCATTGACAATACTTGTTTTCAAGCCGGTATATGCATACGGGTTTATTAGACGATCATGGTTACAATAGTCCGTGACGATTGGGTAGTCGGGGATAGAAGATTTCAGTTTTCCTTGCAACTAGTCATCATTTCAAAAATGGACCATTTTTTTACTATTAAAACTAAGAATGAGGAAAGCAAACGTTTCATTTAGAGACTTCGGCAGAAGCTTTTGATAACGAAAAACCTGACAGGTGGTTCAAGCAAGAATGACTGGATGCATACAGATTGTCTAGTTATTTTATTCCCTTTTCCAGGCTTTATAGCTTCGACGTCTCTAGGATTGCGAGGTTGGTTTACGCATGTGACTTCTCATTAGACACCAGAGCTTCGAAACCATAGCGATCCCAAATATAAGCTAGTTGTCTTCTAGAAAGCGGAAAAACTGCAAAATACACTGACTTCAAAGGCGGTGAGGGGAATGGTATAAATTCCAGATATAGGTTCCATTTAAGGATTCACTATGAGTTTGGGCGCTTGATGACTCTCAAATGATGAATGTTGTGATCAAAACCTAAAGAAACTAGGGTAGGAAGCAATAGGTTTATTGTTTTGTACACTAATCAGCTTTCTAGAACAGCTTCTAAAATGCCGCTTAGAAGTAATTTTCAGGCAGCTGTTTCATAGTTCGCGCCAGTCAGATGATCTTCACTTGCATCTATAGATATGATTATCAACAACAAGATGTTGGCAAGTTCATGCAGAATGCTTAAGTAAGTGATTTCTCAAGCTTTCTTATTCATTATATCAGGACTTCAAGCGACATATGGTCTAAATTTATCGTCACAAAATACGGCAAAACTGAGCTAGAAAATCCGAATTAATTTTAACCGGAAAAACTGGTAATAATAAATACTGCAGAATCTGATCTTGAAACAGCCGAATTAGGTCATGAAGAAGACAAATCGCGTCAAACATTTACAAGTAAAACTGTTGATGACACAGGTAAAGCAATAGATAACACAAATAAAACTACGTGCCTGTCATTTTTAGCGGGCCAGTCACTATATTGTGATTGGCAGCTTGATGACCGACTGCAGTTTCGTGGTCCGAGAGACATATGTAAGTAGACGCGTGTTTAGATGTGTGAGCAAAAAACAATCATCTTTAGTTGTCAAAATAAAAGTAGTCTCGGAAATATTGGATAGTGACTTAACATGAGTTCGGGATCATCTCGTTCGTTTTCATGGCCGAGGCAATAAAAACGTTTGCACAAGTTTGCGTTGCTTGCGTAACTCTGGCTTTGACAGTCAAATTTATTCAGCAGTCATGGGAAACCTATTAACATTCCTTGGTTTCAATCCTTCATTTTACCAGGATTTTCTTGGATGCCGTTAGAGAATCAAATAGTTGTCAACCGTCAGCGATGGGCTTTAGGACTGCACCATTTGATGTATTTACGGCGCCTTGGTGAACAGAAGTCGGAATGTGTTCAGCCATTCTTTTGTCCAGTAGCCCCGTAAAGTGACCAATGCACCGTGCACAACAGGAACACTCATGTTGTTGTTACAACAGAAACGATTGTGATGTATGAAGCAGAATTTACTTGAAACTTTGAACAATAAGCGGCTTAGTCTTCCACAAGAAACTCCCAAATGCCTCAGAAAAGGTTCTTCTAATGATTTTAGATAACTAGTTCTAGTGATTCCAACAATATGACTTTCTTATTTAACTACTGTATTCTACACTGATAATCTCTTTCATAAACCCATCTACAAAGACACCTACCCGGATATCCTTTAGTCTTCAAAACGTCTCATGTGTACTACAACTCCTTATCGACTGTCTCGAGACTGCAAATCTCCCACGCCTTGGAGCACATGCAAATAGTTAAATTCCTTTTGAACCTGAGAGGAAAAAAGCTAGAAAAAAATGTGGATCGTCCCACTTAAGCAGTGCATCCTTTTCTGGGTGACCGGTTTTTTACTTAGCATCCGGGACCCCGGGAATACCGTCATTCTTCAACTCAATTGTGAACTTGGTATCTAAATGTTCGATTTTAAAATAACCTAGTAATTCATGAAATAATTCACCATGTGATATCATCGCCCAACTCACCATAAAGAAACCATGGAAGCACTGTACAGCTGTTTCATCGTTGTTAGGAATCATCAGCAGTGCATATCCACCGCGCCCGAACTGGGACACGAACCCGGGACGAACGATTCTGAGTCAAACGCCTTAGCCATTACGCTACCGGGCAGGCTCTGAACGGTTTGTTGAACTTCCTAACAAGAATGAAACAGCTGTACAGTGCTTCCATGGTTTCTTTATGGTGAGTTGGGCGATGATATCACATGGTGAATTATTTCATGAAAACATTCAATCTCCTACTACTAATAAAATGAACCTAGTAATTCTTTGAAGTCCATCGCAAAACAGTAATTGACGAACATGCATCCACACATCTGATAAACATTTTTACCTCCAGTTTAGCCAAGGATTTATCGACGAGAACAGGTTTGATTGGTAACCCCATGGCTTCTTCATCCCTCTCTTTGCAATATTTCCCGTTAAGCAGAAACCATACATTTCACCTGCAACTAAAAATTAGTCTGTTTAGTTTGGTTACATTGATCCCAATGCTGATATCGCCCTCATTTACACACAAAAAGTTTTGCCCTTGCTGCCCAATACATTTTACCTAAATGCCCAATTCGATATGTCAAAAACAGAAACAGTTACCTTCCATCGAATCATTAATAAACATGTACTATCATGTTGAATCTACAAATGGAATTGATATGTTTCTTTCTTATCGGCCTTGGAGTCACCGTGCTTGACAATATATTTAATAAAACCACTGAACACGCTTGCTCGTGTACGGTTTCTCATCGGGTTCAACCCAAATAAGCAACTCTAAAGCCTCGTTTGGTAGACTTTTAGCCAAGATAATCAGTGTGAGCCAGTTAGATAAAAATGCCTCGGATTTTCCGAAGTCGAGCTGGTAATCAAAAGTCTATATTTTGCGCAGAATAGTACAGCAATACTTGACGAATAAATGTGAAACACTAATAGCCGTACATTGTACAGTTAATGTCCAGTGCTGGGATGCCAAATGGCTCGGTTAGAATCAAACAATGCGATGTATCGTTGACTTATTTAGCACATTAAAACTGCAACATTTTTATTAGGTCAGATTTTAATGCACCAAGTGACGAAAATATTCTCACGTTTAAATTTATTATATGCCTTTGCCAATAAGACAAGACGGACTGTATCTTATGAAAGAGTGAGTTTGACGTTTAACTAGTATTCATGAGATAATTCACCATGTGACATTATCGTTCAACTGGCCATTAAGAAACCACAGAAGCACTACACAGCTGTTTCATTCTTGTTGGGAATCATCAGCAGCAGCGGTTTTCCTTTCGAAACCACTTCTTATACGTAACAACTTGATACACCCCTCTCCTCTGGCTTTCGAAACATTGCGGTTGCGTCCGACAAGCTGAGTGGAGAGCTTTTCGACTGAAAAATGACGCCCATCTAGCAATCGTTCAAAGAATCGTTTGCTAACCGCTGAGTCTCGGAAGTTCTCCATTCTCTCCTACTTACATCAATGTGCTTTTTGTGTCCAGTCAACCAAGTAACATAGCTGTTTGATAAATTTTTCAACGAATTTCTTCTTGCACGACCCGGGTTCCAAAGTTGTCACGCAATTGGTTCTTGCAACAGCTCAACAAGTCATTATGTTATTATTGAAAATCTTGGTGAATTATTTCACATTTTCAATTCCCACGTCCATACTCGCCTAGCCTGCGCTGGTAAGACGCTAGGAATTTCGAATATACTTCATACTGTTAGGCGCGCACAGTAGCAGGCCAAGAATGGAAACTATTATTGGAAATTAACTGTTTTTACATCATTTTATTAGAGGTGAGAAAAATATGAAGCATCAGCGACGCAGGCTAACGGTATCGAAGGTGCGCTACTTATCTAAGTCAGTAACCTTATTGTAATATAAGCCTTAGGGTAAAAACCCTGGTAAAATCTAAGACTGAATACAACGGCAAATTAGATCATATTTCATCAACCAGGGTTAATAGACGTGTTGACGCAATGAGAATAATTCATCCGGACAATACAACTACATCCCCATTACTGTCAACAGTCAGCGCATATACCAAAATTGGAAATAAAAATAGAGACCTAAAAACCGCAACGAATCACTGGTAAGACCAGCAATGACAGATGGCAATTCCGATCATTTCTGATCCGAAATCTCATTTCTTGCTTGTTCACGACGTTATACAATATTAAATTTGAGAAATTTTAAGTTTCCCAGCATTGGTTCACTTTTGAATAGTTCAGTCTGCTTGAAACTGAAGTACTCACTATAAGTGGCTTGGCTAAATGACTATCGGTGAGGCTGTTAGATGGCGGGAAATGGTTAAATAAACTTTAGCTGCAACTGAGCATTTGCGAGCTTTGGCTGATGATTGATTGGTCGCTGTTTGACTTTACTCTCAGTTCAAAATCCATCTACGAAAATCACAGGTATCTTTTTTGCTGAAAACAAAATAATGTAGTGAAGAAACAACCAGAAAGAGCGAACTTGATCCTTGAGTGTAAGTCAACTTACATATATTACGTAATGCGTTTGTTCGTAGACAAAATATGTTTACTGGTTTGCAGAGTAGATTCTTAACATTAATGGTATAAAATTGCAGACGTTCTTAGCTAACGATTTCCTGCTCTCGACGGATTCCAAGAAGAAACTCCAGTTTGCAGTACAAGAGAACCACAGCGGGAAACACCAAGATTTTCCTCCACCTCATAGTTTGAGCTCAAAGGTATCATATAGGTCGTTCGTAGTTCAGTGTCTTTCGAGGTTTTGTTAGAGATATGTGTATCTACACGTAATCACTGACAACCTACCCTATATATCATCAAGCTTGACCGACTATGGTTAGCTGGCCAGAATTACGGCTACCGTCGCGTGTTCGGTTTCTCTAACCTCAATTTGGCAGCCCTCAATGAACCACGAATTCACTCCTGAAAATGACAAATTACGGTATTTCATTGACACAGGAAGTAGAAGATAAAAAGACATGGGAAGGCAAAATCATATTTTTTTCCTTTTTTGGGTTGACTTTTCCGGGAATCAGACCAGGACTTTGGAAGCCTACGACAAGATGGCAATGACTGTATTCGCGCTGGTCAGACAGAACAAAATTCATGCGAGGAAACTAGCTGGATTGACCCACAGCCTACTCAATCGCTTATCACTTAGCCCAAGAAAGCACTGTATGTTGGATTTATTCAGGTCGTGGGACCCTGTTTTGTTAAGAATTACTTGCTATAAAAGAAGGAAGCTTGAATAAACGATGCTGACTTATGGGAAAATTTATAAAAAAAAATACGAAATACCAAATGCAACAATAACCTCTGTTGGTCGTTAGTCTAAAAAAGATTGACTGCACTTGATTGTTATATGGCGAACTTGTTTGACCGATTTATTTATTTGAATCCCGATGATCCTAAGGAATAAACCACCGCAGGCGATCCTACTTTTAAGGCCTTGTGTACCAGTTTCATCCTAAGGACCAAATAACGCCTTTATTCGTGCAATATTTATGTGATGCCATATATGACCACATACGAAATACTTGGTTGTCAAAAGCGGTTAGTTCCCATAATAATTCATGTTATTCTTCATACATCTACCGCATTTCCCTACACAATCCGGAAACTGCAGCTGGCCATGCTAGTGCTAGTGTCGCCGAATTAAGTCCTGCTCCTGTTCTCTCGCAGTCTATGTTGGAGAGCATCCAAATCTAAACTATTCCGCTTCCGCCAGCTGATGCACTCCTTCGTCCTCCATGCTCAGCAAAATAGCAACATTCAATGTGCGAACACCAATGCAAATAGGTCAACAGGGTTGTTAAGCCAGTACACTGAAGACCCAAGCCATCGATGTGCGCTGTATCCAATAGACTCTCATTCAAAACCCAAGCTCTGTTATCCGATTTACTGCC
>LUCM01005216.1:246506-291566 GCA_008360955.1 Fasciolopsis buskii | reverse complement strand
GCCTTCCTGGTTAGGGTCCAAGTGATGAGAATTATTGTTGGTAAGGACGCTACGACATATGGATTCAAACCAAAGTCAGTTGCACGAATGTTGTGTGGCTTGTCTGTAGAAATCATCCTCCCCAAACATAATTCGAAAGCAACCAAGAGATCAGAAAATGTGTACGGTGAAATTAATAAAAGCAGTTTGTTTGTTATGGTTTATTAATTTTCGCCCTGTTGTTTATCACCCCTCTGTGTAGCCCCATTGACATATTGCTTTGGCATCATGCGTTGATGACCTGATGTATGCTACATATTTACATGTATACATGTATGACTCATTAAAATTGTTCTATGAGGTTAGTGTCCATTGATATGAACACCGTTTTATTCATCAAGCTGTACTAACATACTGATAATTGCTTTTCATTCCAGACGATATCCTTATCGGCATAGAAACCATTTCTACTTGAATTACTTCCTGTGTTTCCATGAGCTTTTCGACGCGTTTTCTTTGCAGCTGAATTGTCAAAATGTCGTTATCTGCGTTATCAAATTACGAACCCAATAAAAAACCACCACGTGAGTGTTGATGGTTCAGCAGGCTGAGTTGAAAGTCAAATACTCGGTCAGTCGGAATGCTATATGACAAAAGCAAATTGCACAAAAGTGATTCCCTGTACAGCTTTCCTCCATCGCACCACGATCGGTGGACCAAGTGTCGAAAGCCCATAATTTTTGTAACTGGTAATACTAAACAAAGACAAACTGAATGATAATTTAATCAACCAGGAGCTCGTATTCCGAAGCAAATAGTAGCATGCAAGCGAATTAGGCAAAGATTTAAAATATGAACGTGAGACATGAAAAAGAATCCCGTAAAGAAGTACAACTTATCCTTATGCCGGATTTCCCTTTCACGCTGACAACACAGTGCTACAGATGGTAAATATATTCGGGTGGAGTCGGATTGCGTGTTTGCTGGTTGCAGGAAGTAGAGAACGGAGCTACCGGCTACAACAAATACTGTGAGTTAATTCAGTATGTTCGAAGAAATGAAGAATGATTTCTCTTGAAATTAACAGGTAGATATGCACAAAACCATTTCGGGAACCGTCGCTCAAGAAGATTAATCGAATTCCAAGCATAGCATTTTCTTTGGACTGTTGCTTCACCTTAATTAGGCTGGCAACTTTTCATTTCATTTACTAATAGTGTCAAAGAAACATTTTCAGAAAAAGAAGAAAAACCTGTCTACCGAAATCTCATGCTAAGTTGACATTTCTGAGAATAGTTGCATGTTATGGCAGAAAACGCCACTCAGGTAAAAGCGTTAACACTTCCTTTGGTAGCATACATGAATACATAGAGGTTTAGAAGTTTAATTCTACTGTTGTTTGTCCAACAACAATACATTTTCCTCATAGCTTTTCAAAACCCTCATGTCTGCGGTCATTAAGAATTAGTATTTAATCCGAAATCCGGTGTTTCTAAGAGATATTGACTCGAATTCAGTTCTTTAGAAGACAGTAATGATTGGTTATTTCTATGACGGAATTACTAGGTATTGCAACAGTTTAGTAAAAAGAAACTACTGGAAAAGTTTCATTTGTTTTCCTACTCTAACATTTATCATTATTAATGGCGTACTGAAAGCAGATCAAAATGCCTCACATAGTATCAAACTTGCCATATGAAAGCATATCCTTAATGCTGATTAGTCGACACAGATTTTGACAGCATGATTTGAAAACGAAAGAGATCTGTCCATATTCGTTCTTCCCCGAAGAATGCTGTCGAACGCAATTGTAGCATTCTTTCGCAAATTTGCATATTCCTATTTTCCGGACAAACGGAAAACTTCCGTCCACGATTACTATCCCCCCAATTTTCGGTTACCCATCTTTGAAGTCTGCCGGGAACCATTAGAATTCCATCTTGTCTACATCTTGTCAAGTACAGCACGAAAGGATATTCTGAATAATAACAACAGATTAGAGTATTCACGAGGAACATCTGTCGCTTGAGATAGATTTCGATTCTAACATGCGTGGATTATTTTGCTCCACTAAACGGGCCGAATTAGGCTGCTGATGTTTTCGGAGACAGTTGCTAATAAGACTAAAATACTGCCATTGATAAAACAGAACCATGATATTTGTATAGATATTGCCGGTTATGTGATATCATACAACCTAAAAGCTTGCTTATCTTAGTAATTTTCGAATAAACAATTGGCCAGAAGTAATTAATTTAAGAAACGTTTGCCTGAGTATTTCGTCTAAGCGCCAACCCCATTCCTCAATCCAGCACATCGTGGTTAACGTTTCATGCATGTGCAGCTACTGGCACCTCCAAAGGTGATACAATTGTGGCAATAAGTTTTAAAAGAGCCAATCTTGTTTGTGATGCGTATAATATGACTGGAATTGCCCGCGATACGCCGAAGTTTCGATCATCATGGGTAGCCTTTTCGATCAACGTTTATATTTCGAATTACACAACACGGCATGTTATTCCCCCATTACATCCTATCTACCTTTGTTTGTAATATGGATACAATCCTTTATCATTTTAACTAATTTCAAAACCTTCATAGCTGGTTTTGCCTAGCCAATTTAGTTTACCTTATTTACAATGGTCACCCCAAAATCACTAGAAATATTATAGTTTGAAAGGATACAGAGCCAAAGGTAGACTTATTTTGGCTAAGATTAGTAACGAGGGATGTTTGGAAAATGTGGAATAGAATTGTCTATCACTGTCCAAAAAGCACTTTCTTGCCTCTTGCTGTACCTTTCATAGTGAAACTGCTTTTCAGGTTGATCACAAGCAAACTAACCAACAATGAACTTGAGATCGCCTTACACTTACCGGGAAATCAACAGAGGAGCCAAGTGATTAGGAAGGGTTTTGTTTTAAACACTCGTCCAAATAAAAACGATGCGATTAATAACTTTCTTCGAAAAATCAAATCTTAGGTATCATCATTAGATAAATTTTGGTGAATTGCCCTAATTGTCAAAAATAATAGACGGGAGAAGTATGCACGAAAGAACTTTGAATTCCAGACCGTCATTGACCGCAGCACTCAGCCAAATCATCCACTTTCTTTAGCCGTTACTTCGGAAGTAACAAAGTTACAGAAGAGATAACCGGGAATAGCGATGTTCGAGGTGAAACTAGTCAGTTGATTAACTATAGAAAAGGAAGGTTCCGAATGCAAGAACACTACTGACTGCAGCACTGAGTCATATCACCCGTTGTCTCCAATCTTTGCTTCGGGAATCTCAGGGACGCCAAACGCGGTAGTCTAACTGCAACTACACCAGCCAGTCCACTGGTTAGAGTTGGCGTACTTACCAGGTTATCTACCAACCACCTTGCACGATTGTCCTACCTGCCTTGCATAACAACGTTCAATATAGCAGTCGATTTGTGGGCACACACAAGAACAGTTTCCGAACATTATACAAGAAGTCATTGTTTGTCTTCATGAGGTTTGCGAGAAATTTCAAACAGCAGAGTAGCTAAAATTAATTCACATTTGAGAGTGACGATGAAGAGCCTTAGTAAATTTGAAAGACGTGCTAGTTATAAATCAATGCAAGTGGTCAAAATTCTGCTTTAACGGTAATCGAATTTTAAAATTTTCTCTTCATGGATTTCTGCTTTTATGTAAAATTTATTGTGGTCACATGTAGCTGAGCTTTTGGGCAAAGTAAAGCAGTGCTAAATGTTACAAGGTGGGAGTGACCAAAATTATCCACCCGTCTGTAAACGTCACAAAGTTAACTATCGTGAGTTGTGAGATGTCATATCCTGATTACGAAGGAGACGTTGATCTGAAGTCTCTTTTAGACGTTTATTAAACATTGTGCTTACGCTCGGCTTGCCAAATTTTGTGCCACCAACTAACTAGTCCTTATTGGATGGCTGTCCCATTGACTTCCAAATCGCAAAATCTTCCAGTCCCTTGATCCTAAACAATGGCAAAGTACTCTCGAATCGTCCAATTTTGTGTGTACTGTTTTTAATGATGCAAATAAAAGGAAGCTTCAGGGAAAGTCTGTGCTTCATAAATGTGCTCTGAGAAAAGGTTTCAACTAATTTAGCTTCCTGATTTTTTGGTGCTCGTGTACCGTAGGCAAGCGTACAAATCCTTATCTTTCACGCTTAATTTGCAATGAGCTGAAAAGGAATCGAAATAGAATAAAATAAACGAATCCAAACCAACGTTGGCTGGAATGATTTGAGCTGGGTTCTGTTCACAACAACAAAAAAGAAAGATAATTAACACATTATATAAATGAAATAGCCGAATAATCAACGACTGAATAGAAATGAACAGTTGATAAACAAATGCCACTGGAAACTGTCCACGATTTGTATTCAAAACAAAACCGGCGAAGCGTGTTAATTGCACAGCAAAATAGTAGGGTGAACACTGTGGATCAGTTTGAGATGCTCGAACAAATTAGGATAAACAAATTTGAAGGACCATTCTCGGCACCTTTCTTAATAGATAAAACCCCGTTAAAATCAAAAACAGTTCAACTATCGCATCCGTCTGAAAGACGAGCCTTTTTTCAAGGCCTATTTGATTTCAGTCGATCTTTGTTCACTTGGTTGTATTGCACGAGATAGGTCAGCATTTGCAATCGAGAATGATATGTTCCTGATTCAGAATCTCTTCAAATCTGATTCATTTAGTTTAGTGGTAGAACACAGTAACATATTCAAAGATTTTAACTCAAAAAGACCGAGATGTACTGTTCACCATCTGCGCTTTAAAGAAACAAATAAGATCTATTTTTCCCTTGTTGAAATTAGCTTCGACTATTTCCGTTGGAGTTTTTGGTCCAGTGAGAACTCTCATTACTGTAACTGAACTTGTTAATTAGAATATTCCCTGGCGGTCAATTCCAAATATTCCATCCTGTGAATAACTTTGTTAATTTCCCATTTGTATATCTTGCCTTCATCATTATTTGCACAAATCCAATGATTCTGTTTATTCATTTTGCTCCGTAGTCACGATTAGGTGTTCTATATCCACAGAAAAATGTCCGCTCGCAGTACAATTTCGTTTATTTTGCTCGAATAGGTTGCGAACCGTTAGCTTTTGCTATTGCCATTAAAACAAGTAGTCCATGAGGAAACAGAAGCTTATTGTTCTACTAAAATATGACGCAACACGTGGAATAATATCTATAACCGTATATAATTCTACGTCTTCGCCGAGAAGAAAGTATGTACGTGCATTCAGACAGCTAATGCTGATACATCTCAAAATGTTCTCTTAAATATTACGACGTTTCTGGTAATTACATGATATTTTGTAACATCATCAGATACTGCGAAATCCTTTCGGTGATTTCTTTCATATAATACCTTTGTGGATTCCGCTAAGTGGATTTAAACGTGAGTTTGGTTGACCAGGTAATTCACTCTGAAGCGTCAAGAAGTGATGGGATGCGGAAAAACATGAAATTAGTCGGAATAACCCAAGATTGCTAATTTGGCGACCAATGTGATTTGCCGATTGGTAAAGGTTCGCAGTGTTCCATAGGGGGGCATAAAGGTGCTTTCGAATTTTTGCCACACTATTAAATTTCCCAATTTTTCGCCTAGGACGAGAAGCAAAATCTCCACAAATAGGGAAGAAATTGTTTTTCCGGTGACTCGAAAAGGCTGTACAAGTACAACAAATAAATCTCGGAGGTTCTTCAAAAACGAGCTCTGAATTATGTTCCGCCGAGATAGTTTCATTGTTAATTTGAGCAGTGTGCTTTCCCTAAATAGTACTTTGAGTCACCTGAACTTACCGTTAAGTGTAAAATGTTTTCCACGGTTATTTGGCCATAATTTGTGGCGTGTTAGTTTTGTTCTATGGCTTTTAGCGCCCCCTCCTCATGTTGGTTTAGCCTTTGCTTAAATTTTTTGACCTCCATCATCTGTTCGAATGAACACTGACAATCCATTTAATGGACAACAAGGCAAAAAGTCTTCACAACGTTGAAAACGTTTAGAGTTTTATTTTCAAACAGACATTCTCTTTTTGCTAGAGCATCTTCAGTGAACAGCAGAGAATGGCACTCACAAGAGGCACAGTTAAGGCGAGAAATTCTCCCAAGCGTAAGAAGGCAAGTAGTCCCAAGCAACTGATATCAGTTGTTTTTAGTTATGATCATCTCAGGCGCATTTAGTAAGTAACACGACACTCTGCTACACAGTTCTTGATGGTGAACCTGAATTTGTTAGAGGCTTCTTCTTTGAGTTCAAAGAAATGTCTGTATGGTGGTAAATACAGTACCTTAGCTTAATATGAGCAAAATTGGCTCTGCTATGAATCGGTGATTTATTAAAAATGAAGGCGACTTCAATATTCGGTCAGCTTTCCAACAATTTACTGGAAATACTTCCGAGAAAACTGTTGAAATAAGACAAGGTCCAAGACTCTAATGACCGAATTGCGAGCATACACATCAAAGTTGACTTCGATGAAAGAAGAACGAGATCGGATGCAGGTCCCGACTACTTTTCTCCGCATGTGAGAATGCATGCACCAAATACCGGAATTCGTTTCATCGGTGTACAGCCTGAATGTCCCACGCCACTGTGCCAGTTAAGCTCGTTTATCTTCCACAATCAGTCGGTTTGTCAGACAATGCATGTTTAGGGCTTCTTGGCCTGCTTAAAAAGTAATTTCCTTGGGAAACAAATCGTCAAGTGGTGAACGACCGCAATATCCATTATTGATTAAGCCGCTTAGGTAAGCATGCAGCAACGCACAAACAAGAAATAGTAACGGCTTCTTGACTCGTTTAGAAATCAAGGTACACTTCCTTTTGGGTTGCCCTTGCGATTGAATCTATCCAAAAGGTGCTGGCTTCTGAGGGGTCGCGAAGATAAAGGGTAACATCAACAGCCTATGCACTCCCGCTTTGGAAATATTTAATTATTAGTTTCCAATCCAACAGACAAGAAAGTTGAGAATTTTCAGTATCAAAATGCGTAGAGGCCAAAAATTTGAGATGAAGCTAAAAGACGCGCTAAAACTGAGTAACTGCTGGGAACATCGTACATTTCAGTTCGTTCAACTACTGCACGACATTTGGAGCTTGGCAATTAGGAAAATACCTTGCAAGTTTTGCAGACAGACACTGAAGGTGTACCTGGTCATTGAATAGTAAATATCATATTCTGGTGTAAATAAAAACATCAAAAAATTAGATTGACTTTATGTGAAAATTGGTAGAGTGCATGTCAAGAGGTTAGGTGAGCAACGGGAGGGCCAAACTAGGTCCACCAACGACTAACATGCAAAGACAGCATTTTCCTGCTATATGAATGGATTCGTTGTGAACAAATCAAATTTCGTTTCACCTAGTGGTATCATAATTTTCCAGGGTTGGAGTTGGCGGATGGTATTAAAATAACATCAGACGGAATTTCGGGCAGTTTTATTCGTGCAGTAGAAACAGAACAAGTGCTTTATTCTTCTGCTGGGTTTTTAATTCAGATTGGCGAACAAGCGTGCAATTAAGTACCGTCTACGGCGCTAAGTACGAAACAAAAAGTAATTACACATACGAAAAATTTAAGACAATTTTTGATTATGCAGTCCAAACATAAAATTGCCAGTTTCCAGGGGATTGCTCTTACACTCACTGTGAAGCAAGGACCCATTTTGGCATTAGAAATGTTGACTTTCGTGAATTTATATTAATGTTACAGTGAGGCCAACCAGCTGCTTGCATTTCAGTGATTAGAATAAGTACCTTAGAGGTTGCATGGTTAAGGTCCAATCACAACAACGAGGAGGTTGGGCAGACGATTCCGCATTTTCATAGAGAAACTTTATTACTGAGAAATATGTCTACTGAGAAGTTTGTGAAAATGGTTAACAAACATTATGCAAATTTTGACCGGGTAATTTGTGTTTATTATGTGCGCTTGAATATTATTCTGGGAACTTCTCAATACTTGCATTGAAGCCTCCCTGGTTCTCCAATTAATGCCGAATTTCCTAAATTCGAAACCCTAAAAACGGAAAAAGGAGGTAAAACCGTATTAAGTCATAACTGCTAACTTGGCCTGCTGAGCTTGCCTTGGATGGCCACGAATGTGACCTCAAATTGAACCATTCAATTGACAAGCGCTCTCTTAGTCTCAGGCGTAATTGACTAAAGGAAGGTACACAACCGGAACAGTTATCCTGCATTGCAAACGCAGTTATTACTGGTCTTTTGCCACGAGATGGTATTATACATTTAAAAGCATCAAGAAATATGGGATATTTTGACAGACAGGCCATTCTAACGCCTGCATGGAAAAGTTACAGTTTTAGTTTGACCACCTATTCAACTGAAACATCAAGGTCACTTGAAAATTGTAGGTCGCCAATGTGACATCCTCAGATGTTGGTCTGTTCAATCGAAACAAGAGTGCAATACCTAATGCTGATTATTTGTATAGCAAAGCATCCCGCGTCAGATTTTCTCGCAACCTTCTATTGGGCTCAGCTGAATAACTCGACATCCACAAAAGTCAAATATAACCAGTCTATACCATTTCTCAAGCTGTGTCCAAATTATGTCGAAATTGTTGAAATTTACATCAGAATTTTTTGGAATGGCATAAAATCACGTCCGTGTCTCACTAGGTACTACAAATTTGTATCTATGTGTGGTCTAAAGGTCAAAGAAAAAACAATCCCACCACCTCGCATCACGCGTGTACTACCGTGTACACACGATGTAGACCACGTTTCAAACTTTTGAAGACGAAGCCAGTGAAATGAGAGCATTCGACGGGCCTAAAAAGTATCTCACGATTCAAAAGGAAGCTGCCGATGACGCAGAATGAAGGGGTTCTGCTGCCACCAAGCACCACAGTACAGTTATTGCAACACTACCAGAATAATAGGATGCTGGCAGTTAGGTCAACTACGAGGTATCATTATTATTATCTTATTAAGTCAAATGCGATTGTTGTTAGTATAGTCATTTAAGTTAACATGCAAATTTTCTGCATTATAACGTTACAATCCAATGGCATTGTTTTCGGTCACAAGTTTGAAAAAACTACTCATAATTTTTGGGTCTGCACAATCCATCAGGGACAATCTAGCTGCATCTGTACATGCTTATCGTAGTAACCTCAGTGCTCTCTTGTGCAGGTGCAACAATCTATTCTCAGATTGATTTAGCAAGCCTTTTTCTTTATCCACTAATATCATCAGTATCCTCTAACTGAATCATGATAATTTTTAATCCAGTTATCGTTTCTGGAAAGAGCAAACTAGCTTTTCAATGGCTATATGAGTAGAGGATGAATAGTAACAAACGTTATAACAATTATGTACTAGGTTGGTGCAATAGTATGCTAATTTCGAAATTAGTTTTTAATCTACTCTTTCAAGCAAAGGAAACCGAATGCTCCTAGAAGAAACAAAATGCATCCAGAAGGTTTCTCAGACGGCATCATCATGATCCAAACAGTGTGCATTACATATAAGGATAAGTAACTCCTACTGAACACATGAGTTGTGCGATGTGACAGTTATTATCAGTTTTTTAAAGCTGACTTGTCCTCAGCTGGCCGCTAGCTTCTTTGCAACTAAATTTTTTTCTGGTACTCAGGAACTCAAACTTCGAAGTCCTTTGGATGTATCATGTTCATCCTTTCTAGACGATTTCATTTCACACAAAATTCGGGCCCACAATGGACCACTCTTGTTAATTTCCAGAACATCCCGGAGAATAATCGTATTGCAATGTTTTTGTGAATGATGCAAATGAACTGAGTTGTACTAACCCAAATTCATGATAGTTATTTGCGCATTTTTGAAAACACAACGTCTCTTGTGTAATACAACTCTACAGGGGCTTGTGAACTTGATAAATTAAAAGAAAGTTGGAAAAATTAGAGACAAAATCGAACAAGGAGGATTGGATACAACATATAAGAAGGGGCTTGCGTGAACCAGATAAAAGGTGTGAGAGATAAATTTTTTTCGGTCTTAATAACACCATTGGTTGGATCCGTGTTCGCATGTAGTACAAACCAGGCCTCAGAATTTTGATCACTATGGCCTCTGATTTGATTAGCAGTATGTTTCGTAATCACTTACCGATAACTGTCGACGTTGGTAAAAGCGTCCGGAAAGTGGTTGCCGAGTCAATTTCATGTCTGTTATGAACTAAAGGTTGTAGTATAGTAAGACCCTTTTCAGATTGTATATTTTCGAAGACCAACCGGAAAGTGTTCTACAATACATTTGGAAAGGCATTTGGCCGTATGTCCGATGTACTGAGCACTGCAAATGCACATAAAGTGTTATGGAACATAGAACTGGGCGTGCAAAGGCAACTTAACCTTGGCTTGGAAGACATAAAAACTTCGTTTTCTATACCACCCTGACGTGCGCCGGTGGACTACAACTATCGATTGCTGCTGTTAGCCTTCGTTCAAAGATTTTCCATAATTTACCTCGAACGGAATCATACTAAATGCATCTTTCTTTCTGATTTTTCGTGGTTTCATTCTTTAGTTGCCGGTGGTGATGAATAGCCTCAAAAATGGATCCCGGATATCTGTTTTTCCTCAGTACATCCCTTGTGCACGAAAACTCCTTGTTTAACATTTCCGGGCTACATATATTTTTAGCCCTATAGATTACAGTGTCCAACAAATTCCGCTTGCAGCCAAAGGGGACGCAGTCGAGAAAAATATGTGCGTTGTCTTACCCAAGGACGTTTACAAAAGTCGATTCTTTCAACTCCTCCATTCTCTTTTCTGTCAACATCCTATTTAAAACCATATATTTAAACAAATCGATTTTTAAAAGCGAATATTCTCACTGAAAAAAATGACTATTGTCTTTTCTAGGGGGAATAGAGGAACCAAGAGTGGTACAGAGTAGCCGTGTTTGTTAGCCAATTTACCGTGATCGTTTATGATCAGTCTAAATCTATATACTGTCGAGTTAAGTATAGGTGACATGGAAACCAACTTTGAATGTAAGTTTTTCTATGCAATTTGTCAAAATTATCTAGTTTAACCGTCAGATGAAAAGCGGTAAAATCTACGTGTTCGTGTAGCTCTTGACCTGGTGACTTCATCAGCCGCACGTTAAATTCACTCAATAACCGCGTGCAGCGGACTGGTTATTGGTCTTGAGAAAGACTATCCACGGTATTCGAAACGGTGGCGAATCGCATCTACCAACAACGCCTGTTATTACCATTATATCATTCACAATAAGTAATATCTGTGTTGAGAAAAGAAAAGTGACATTCGCACTCGCCGGATCGAGTAAGTTTTGTGATTGTATTGACACTGAATAGCCTCTTAAACAAACAATTAGCAATGTTTGCGATGTGTTTATTGTTTGCTACAGTCTTTCTGACCTAGTGGTGAAAAAGTCTAAAAATGGCTACCAGTAGCTTTGATTATAAATAAGATTAGCAGTGAAAATATATTCAATGACACTTTCTATGCCTACTCTATCTGCTTGTCCTAAAAAGATGCAAGATATGAACAGGAATGAAAGAGTTCCTGGTTTTTCTGCTGCAAATTCGTTGTTCAATGTGACAGCAATTAAAATGCACCACAAGAGGTAAAGCCGATCGACAGTAACCTTATGTTTATAACTGGTTTACTTCTACACTATTCAGGCATTCGGTTCCCCGAAATGCAGATAACTTAGCTTGTCAAAAGATGTACAAAAAAGTGGGCAAACAGGAAAAGCACGAATTTCAGTTAATCACCTCGGCTGTTTCTTGCACCAAATTTCGCATCCAAGAAAGTAGAACCATTGACTTCCACATTGAGTTTCATATAAAGAGCAAAATCTCAGCAGAACCAAGATGAGCGTTGGCCCAATGGCTATTCCATTCCTTTGTTCTGGCCAAAGTAGACCGTCAAACGCTGTGAAATACCAACTTTAGTAGGTCAGGATTTAGAAGCTAGATACCTTAATGACAGGCTCATCAATTATGGTTATGCAAGAGTTTCTACTAGTTAATACGTAAGACTAACATTGACCAAGTTCACGATCAAGTTGAGTAATTACAATTTCCCTAGTGGCTAGTGAGAGCTTGCACCGAGTGGTGAACAGTCACATCGAAAATCATGTATAGCGTTACGTGTGCTTGCGAGGAGTAATATGCGCAATTGTCTAGCCTGGTTAAAGCACAGCACAAGGAGGACTTAGCAATTGCTTGGTTTAAATACCGACAATTTGTGGCCTTGGAAATTTTGTTTAGGGGGCACAGTTTACACTGAAAGTGACAAGTACAGATGGTCATGAGGGTAGACTGGTTTGGAGATAAACCCCTTCAGCAGATTATTGGCCCAAACAAACATTCGCAATTAATACTTTACTCACCTAGAAAATCCGAAAAGGCCTTATCCACTGCGCCTGCATAATTCGTATCAAAGACTACGCCGCGCGTTGTCGAACACTTCAGGGATGTGCTCTCTCATTGATCACAATCTTTCCTGTCATGTTCAGTCCCGGTGATTAGTAACAAGGATGAGTCAGCCAAAGTGTTTCCATGACTTCCAGTGACAAATTGGATGTTGACAAATCAATTGGAAAGGAAAATCTGTTACACCGGTTCATGTGTTCCGGTAATGCACTGTACATTGGCCACACTATGGGGCTATTGCTAAAAAAAATAGCTGAACAGTTCGAGTTCTTTCCACGAGGACGGGTAATGGTATTATTTAGCACACTTAAAAACTTGATTGAGGGTAGACAGAACTGATTCGTTAACAGCTCTCAGGACAGTCCTAACAACATCGAGAATTAAGCAAGAGGTTTCTTGTGACTGCTGAAGCCTTAGAAACTAGATTGGTGAAGCCAAAGCTGTGCAAACAGTGCAATCTTAGCAACATTTTTGTTGCCTTGGTCAGAAAAACTAGCTCGAAATTCTGTGGTTTAAATTCAATCTACAACCAACTGTTTCCAGGTTTACTTTCAAACTTGTATATGTTTGCCTTCGTTCAAACATCTTGATACGTGATTCCCTTCACGCCTCACTCGGGCCAGAAAACTGCCGTCGATTCCCAGGTTAAAAACCGCAGTGCACTGATTATTATAAGCGACATCTGCGCAATTTCACTAGTGTGCTCCAGTACCTTATCTGTAAATGTCTGAAGCTCAGTTCAAGACCCAATTTTCCGTATTTACCAATACTGTATTTTTCGGTAAAAATCAATTTGAATTTTCTGACGCTACGTAATTGCATCGCTAACGCAGCTTTGCTGTATTCTGTGACACTGCATTCAGGTCGGCCATGAACACCGAGGAGGAAGTGAGAAATTATATCTGTATACACTTTATGTGTATTAGTCAACAAATCGTTGTACGTGATTTCATCTATTACTCAGTCGTGTCTGATGAAAAACTTGACGTAGCTGCTTGTAGAAAATACTGTCTTGTACAAGTAAACGTCCCCAGCAGGCAAAATTATAGTTTAGAAATAATAATTCCATTTTAGTTAAAATCAGTTTAGTCAGTGTTCATTTAGCTATCTAATATATTTTCAATCATAAAAGAACCACGGAAAGCTCGAGGCAAATCCGAAATGCTAATATGTGCTGCAACTATCTTTTTAAAAACCAAGAGGAAAAAAGACGAAATGTTTTACGTTTGCAACTTCCGAACAACGTCTTCACCGTAAAGGCAAGCACAACCTTTACGCGGCAGGCACATCCAAGTTTACCGGGTTGCAGTGGTCAAGTGGATAAAGTCTCGACGTTCGGACGTGAAAGTTGCGGGTTCGAATCCTCCCATCGCCGGTCGACTTCCACCCTTGGCAGCCCTCGCACGGCTGCCACCCCCTTGCTGAAAAACGGTGAACAATGTTATTTCATTAATAAAGAAAGTACAAATATAAACGGCAGAAGAAAGAACTCGGGGACAGCATGCCGCATTTTCCCAAAACCAAACGTGAACACATTTGGTTAGGGAGGCAACTGACGACCTTTTCGCTTCCGATTCAGAGACGGTGATACGCAGGCGGATGAATAGTGTCAGCTAATTTTTGAAGAAACATGCAATTATTATTTTGATAGGTTGCCCCGTCGTCGAGTATTCGTCTCGTGGGTCTATTGCGCATTAGCTTAAATAGCAGAAATCGCTGACCAAATATCTCAGCTCAACACTGATAGACCGAGAGCACTTTTCATTGGTTTCATTCTGCTTACCAGTCCAGCTCTGTCCTGGAGATTAAATCCGTTTCCGATAAACTATTTTATGAGCTTGTAATTACATAACCACTATCTTCCTCACATTTGGCTAACCTAAAACGTAGTCATTAATCCACAAAGAGTTACCGCAAGATTAAATAAGGCTTTAACTGTAACGTGACTGAACCTAAAATCCGAGAACCGATAACCCTTACCACATCTCAATATATTGGAAACAAGTTTCGAATTCATTACAAATTTTGAAATTTGTTAAACCTCGTTTTGGGGGAGGTTTACCTGGATTATCACAACCAACCAAGAAATTTGTTGATCATCGTCTCGGAGACAGACTGCAATCATCAAACTGTAATTTTATTTGTGTTGAACAGTAACTGCTTTTTGTTTGCACTGTTTAATCAGTCCAGTCGGTTAGGTAGAAAAGAAAATTCATCCTTACTCTTCAGGCCCGTTTAAGTTTCTCGTTCATGTGAGAAATGGCTAGCAAGCAATGTTATTAAAACGATGCAGTTTGTTCGGTTTTGCGTCCATTTCCACTGTCCAAAATGGTGTTGGCCTAGGGCACCAAAAACAAATAAGTGGACGTCTTTCTAGCTCCACGCTAACAAACTTGAACAAGGATTGCTCTGCAAATGGGACAACGATAAAAGACCATATTATGAGTGCTGTTTCTCGAAAAACAAACAAAAACAAAGTGATACAAGTTCTCGCTCTCAAAAAGCTACAATATAGCAGTATAAACCTAATGTCAGTTTTGGCTGCAACTTCACGGCCAAATAACGAAGACAGGAAATAAAAACAAATTACTAAAGAGGAATATCTTACTTGATTTGCACTGAACCGTTTATCTTCTGTCGCTATATTCAGAACTGTATCTGGTCCTTCAAGTCCTACAACCTAACCTTGGTTGTAGTCAACTGGATAGGGCCTTGGTACCTATGTTAAGGGGCTTGAATAGGTGATTCGCTGTCCGATTTAGTGGTAAGCAGTCATCCCCAGTTGTCCATTTTTTTCACACCTGTCCTGCTCTCAGCTTCTGCGCTTCAAAAAAACTCAAAATCTCTGGGCCCCACTAAGCTCATGCATGAGTCATGCAATAAAGATTCTAAGAATAAGCAAGAAATGACTTTTGCTCAGAGAGACTGTACTACATGGCATCATTTATCATATTTGTGATTGCAAAAAGCATACGTCTCTTGATTATCTGACTTTTCATTAGGAAAAAGTTGGAGACATAAGTAACACATCAAACGCAGTCTGTTTTCTCGTTAATAAAATGACCTGCTTCTTCCGTTCTTTCTTCCTCTGTCGAATCTCCGGAAGACTGCCCTGCACAGGAGGTCAAGAATTTTAGATTAAGAAAGTTGTCCCCGGCTTTACTACTCTAAAAAAGGAAGCTAGAGGTTAAACGATTTCCCAATATTATTCGCTGGCATCAAATTAGTAACTTTCTTGTACTTTTTACTACTTGGAGTATTTTTGTGCATCTGGAACATCAGGACTGCATTAAATTTACTTTTGTTCGAGGTGAATCTTGTCCATAACTAGTGAGCAGTTTTCAGAGCGCACTTTAACATAAATTTTCCATCAAAGTGATTATGCTACGGTGTCATAAAACTTCAAAATATCCCCAAAATGGCTAGCAGTATTTCAGTTTTTTCTGAATAACTTTAGTTCAGTTCAGTCTGAACTAAAACTAACGTTACGTCAACATGCGCCGGTTTTGATTACTACCTCACAGTAGCATTTGCTCCAAAAGAAAATTAAAAAGGAATAGGGAAGACCGGAGTCAAGGCAGGGAGTTGAAGAACGATATATTAGAAGAAAGGTTTCGACTCCAAGGACGCTGTTGATGGCGGCACTGAGCCATATCACCCGCTGTCTTCAACCTTTCCTCCGGGGTATCTCGCAGACTCTACGCGCAGTCTAAATTCATCCACACAAGCCAGTCCACTGGTTAGAGTTTTCATACTTCCCCTCAATGTCATTTACGGGCCACCTCGAGCTATTCTTTAAGCATTGCCCGTCTCAAAGAACACCTATAAAGCGGCAAGCCTTCTGTAGGCCTGTGCGAAGCATATCCCAACCATCCTAACCTATTCTGATTCAGTGCCTGTTATAAGAGATGAACCCTAGAAGACAACCCTCGCTTTACTTCTGAGTTTCTCACAAGTTCATCGCATCATATTTTAACAAAAATACAGAGAAAAGCGCGTTTCAATACCAAAAGCCTTCTCATATCTTTCGCTGTCAACGGCCTTGGAGCAATGCAGATTGCATTGTTGCCAAGACTACTCGGCATATGTTCGATAACCTAATGTCATGCTGACGCCACAGAGGCCTCACCTTAGCAATTGCAGATCCGACCTTTTGTATCTCCGAAGACAACTCATTCGATGCATAAGCATAAGGTGAGATGCAACTATGCAAGTTACTAAATCTACCCACCTCAATCAGTTGTTCTTCCACAAGAACAAGGTTCGGCTTTTAGCCAATCCAGCCTTGGAACAGTTCCGTACACATCAAAGGTGCAAAGCACCTCCCAGACGTAAATAAGCTATCGTAACTGGGTTTCACTTAGTAGAGAAAAATCGTTCGTATATTCTAAGTTATTCAGGTATTTTTGTAAGCAAATTTCAACCTCACTGTCATCACATGAGGATAGGAGTATCTCCACAACCATTTCAATGACAAAGTTGAGAGGAATGGTGAAACAGGGCAATCCTGACGAACACCAGTTATCCTGGTGGATTCGGATGAAACATCGCCATAAGCGCGAACTCAGCTTCGAATGTTTGCGTCACAGATATTGGATGAGCGCAATGAATTTCCCAGTAAAAAGCACAGAATTGTTCGATCCACTGAGTCGAACGCCGCTTTATGTAAGAAAGGTAGAAATTGTGGATTTGCGGAAAATGTTCTCAGATCTGCGACAAAGTAAACATTTGTCCAACACAACCACGCCCGAGTAGGGAGCCGGCTTGGTTCTCACGCATACGCCTTTCGTGACCACGAGATAGTCGGCGGCGGATGATGCTCGCGAGGAGTTTCGATGGGATTCTTACCAACCTAATTCCTCTGTGTTTTCTAGATAAGGATCTGTCACCTTTCTTTTATGTCAACACAACCTCTAATTCACAGTAGTCTTTAGGAATCTGTTGTCTTGTCCAAATTAAGCCCATAAGTTTTTGTTCACTCCGGTGTTAATACTTCGACACTTTCGTGGGGAAGGACGACGACAGTCCATCTCGCCCAGTTGCTTTATATCCCCCCTTCCCAATGAACTTGACTCTGTTTACTTGCAGGCATAACTGATAAACTCATCATGGTTATGGATCAAATAAGCTATTCCTTAAGTGTTCTGACCAATGCATTAGCCAACGGTCCTGAGGACAATCCAGTGTGGCATCGGATTCCGTAAACATGTCGTCTACGCTGGAGTTCGGATACTATTATTAAGCCAGAAAATGTTGAAACCATTTCCGTAGCCTTTTTTATTTACGTGCATCTCTCTAACAACCACTGTTCCCGGTCGTTTCTCAGGGTCTTGATCAGTTGACGCCTCATGGACTTACCCGTTTCACAGTATGTTGGATCCGGAGGGATGGATCTCCAACAGAGCAACTGAAGTCGAGTATATCAATCATTTCTGAAGTTTGTTCGACAAGGAGTCCTGCTTGATGAAGTTAATGTGATCTCATCCTGTACATTTTATTGAGACACCAATCATACTGAAAGCTCCGGTCTGAACTGAAGTCTGCTATTATCATCTAGGTTCAGCTGTGCAGGCAGCGCGGTTTTCCTGCTGGTGTCCACAGACTAGGCGCGAACAAAAGGGAGCCCAGACCAAAGCATGGTCTTAGTCCTCAGGTGTGAACCAGAACGATGAGCAATTCTCAGTTGACCCATTCCACCGATGGCCAGTGTCAATGTGATCGATCTGAATCCAAAGCTGTGGAAGCGAAGGGGTCTCGAGGTGAGCCGAGAGGGCTTTTATGACAAAAATTGGTGTTCGCCAGAAAGCGGTTGTGACCAAAAAACCCTGGATGAGATAATTTCTGTTGTCGGTCGGATCGGATGGTCATTCCCTCTACGTAAATTAGCCAAGTTGGGTATTAAAATAACCGGTAAAGTCAACAATTTCCGTTAACAGCGCAATTAGAGGTAACCGAAATACCTCCTCATAGTGTTCGACTATGGCCTCAAAACTGCTGCAACCAGTTGGTGCATCCATAGAAAGTGCAAAAACTACTTTTGACGGGTCCAGTGTCATTCATCCAAACTGCACACAAACAACTGTTGACAGGAATCTAGTCTATTAATGCACACTCTACTTGCATGTTCAGAGTAATCCCAACGGCTGCCTGACCACAAACGCTCAAAACCGGATCATCGGACATCAGAAGAGCGAAGCAAGATTATGAGGTTGTATCTAGGCTATGGCCACGGGGGCAGAATTCCGTACGCGTGCTTTAGACATACGGCATACACCTTATTTATTACTTTCAATGGGTCTAGCTAGGGTAGCATTTTGCCCTATTTGGTTGTACGTGCAAACTTTGAAGGCATCTAAGGGAATTAAACAGCCAGATTTTGGTAATGCATCCAAACGCTTTTATTCATCGGATGAACTCATCTAGCCGCAATGTTGCATCTTGCATGATCGCCATGTCGAAAAGAAGGAAATTAGAATGGTTTCATGTAGAAAGGATGCTAGAGTTATTAGGGTGATCGATACATCGTGGTTGCTCACACTCCAGAAAGGGATTTCTTTTGGGAAACGTAATCGGAAATTTGGACTCAAACCTCGCACCCACAAGGTAATGTGGTATTAGCCCAACAGGGTACTCGAAGGATGTGCATGCATATCGCTAACCAACCTGTTCGAAGCAGTGCCTAGCACGATTCTTATAATGCTGCACGACGACCGATGTAATGGGGACTTCGAGAAATCCTTAAATGGAATAAAGTGCAAACATGACCCATTCGAGATACCGTTTTGTGTTGTCTGTGCGGACGGTTTGTAACTGTTCGCTCGCAAACCGTAACAGCGTTGCGGGTAGACATTTAACGTCCATATCCCTCTGTGTTTACCAAGCACTAATCACTGTGAAAATGTCCCCGGTGGACAAAACGATGTTTTCAAAAACGTATCAATGACACCAGTTTGGTTATCTACCAATGCTTTGGCTGGTGGTTTCTTGGTATGGTTTTTATTCTTTCTTCCAAGCTTCAAGCTCACCTTGTCCAGAAATAATTGTGGTGAGCGAATAATACAAACTGTGAGTGCTGGATTAGTGGTTCGAAGTCCAGTGGATGCTATCTTTTATGTTTTACTCCCTTTATTATTGAGGAAGCAATACATATCACTCTTCATATTGCATTATCATACCCATTACCAAGAGTAGACGTTAGCACAACCGCGGCGAGCCTACGTTGATTACAGTACTCAATGGGTATTAACAAAGAACCACATGAGAGAGCCCGGTTTTAACGGCAGATCCAATTATTCAGTGGTCAAGTTGACCATTGGGATTTCGGCCCAAAGAGTCACTGGAAACTACTTATCTGTGATTAATAAAAATATTTTTACCTCTTGTGTTTGGTTGTTCTACTCAGATTCACTGAGAATAGGCGATAGCAAACTGGATGGAGACAGAATCGAGTACCGCTTAACTGGACGATAGAGGAGCGGGTATCTCGTCTGTTGAGTTCATGCGATGCATTTCATAAAGCCAGTACTGTCCACATTTGCAGAGTGACTACAGAAACAACGAAGGCATGTACTGGTATAAAAAATGTGACAATTAACAAGACCTTGAGGTTAGCACGAACAAATTTATTGAAAAATAATTGCATTTATGTGAACATTCCAATTACCACACAAATAAAAGATATTTGATTGTAAAACTTGCCTTGAGAAAGACTATCCACGGTAGTCGAAACGTTGGCGCATTACATCTACCAACAACGCTGTGTTATTAATATTATATCATTCACAATAAAAAGATATTTCCCTTATGCCTGACCCGTTTTAGCAGAGAAGCTTTATCAGCACAAGAGCCTATTCCGTTCAAGAATCATTCCCAATATTTCGATAATCCGAAAAAATTGAAAATCGAATACCACTAATAAGATTCTTAGTAGTATCAGTAACATAGGACTGTTAAATAATAGATTGTGCCGTCCAACAGAGCTTACTGCGCACAGTGAGCAAACACGAGTTGACAAAAGTTGGTTCTCAGTGATTCGTACTCATGTCATTACATTACAATATATTAGGAATAATTTTTAGGGGAGGGTTATATTAGTCACATGCACATATGGGTTGATAAGGAATATGTGGTATCACATGCATAACTCGAATGCAAATGAACGTGTTCTGCTCTGTGTTGTGTTTGTGGTCGATGGTTTGCATTGGGACGGAGGGTGGGCCATAGGAGTTGAAACGCAAGCGCAAATTGCTTTTGAGGGCACAGTGGAGGATCGTGAAGACGGATCGCGACAGCTTCCTCAGTGGCCGAGAGGCGACACTTTGTCTACCTGCACTGTTGACCCCTGACCTTATACACTGTACCAGGCTTACCAAATTGGACAGCCCTGGAAACAGAAGCTGAGAGTGACGGCTGCAGTGCCTCAGTTTTTCTTACGATATATTTATTAGGTGATACCACGGAAAAATTCACACAGAGAATAAGTTATGACAGTAGGTGGGTATGTGGATGAGGTCGTACCGTTTTGTCAGGAAGGTGGCGGTACGAATCCCTCCACTTCAGTCTATCTTCCTACTTGGTAGCACTCTGCTAGTCTCGGCCCCGTCCCTAAAAATGACATGCACTGTAGTGTTATCAGTAAGGCTTATCTTTTATCTTTGTATTAGTAAAATAATAAGACCCATTATTTTTAAGAAAGGGGACGCTCCCAAAAGGGAGCTGCCAAGAGGGTAAGTTTATCGGATTTCGACGGATTCGAACCTGCAGCATTCACGCTCAGACACAATGACCTTATCCACTTGAACATTTTCGATCATAGACGAGAAGAATGCATTTTATTGAATAGTCCGTTTTGATAAATTCATACTAAGGCTATTTAAGCAAGACTTCATTGATACCAGATAAGCAAGTTTTAAACCACTAAAAAGCTGCACAGTCTGTAATACTTGATGCAGTCCAAACAAAATATCCCCATTTTGACCGCTCATTAATCTGCAAAAATCAGCTAAGTTAGAGCGATTCTCATCACTAATTTTGGTTGATTGAATGTTTTAAGTTATATGCAAACCTGTAGAAATGTGATTTGGAAATCCTTGCAGTTATAATGGATCTTCATTTTAAATAATATTTGAAGAGACAATGTTCAAAACGTTTGCGAAACTACTTCGGTTGGTTAAGAACAGGATAACTGCGGAAGAAATGCCTTACCCTCAATGTTGCGCAATTCAGCACGATGTGATATTCATTAGGATTTAGTTTATAACAGTTTCGTAATCATTGTTTCTCTTGCGCAGAATCACAATCATCCTTATACCGGTCTGCAAGTGGCATAACTCTTTGTCATCAGATCGTATACAATAATTTTATTTGATGACGTCAGATGGATTTAATCACAAGCACGACGACAAAACGAAAAACATCGCTTGAATTCCAAATGAAACAATAGCTGCACACCGTGTGGTAAATCACTGTCCGATAACCGGCAAACAATCCAGGTGAATAACGGCAACTTGTACAACTCGTCTACTTCCCCCGTAAGTCCGATTCATGGGTGTTCTAAGCTTGTCGCAAAACGCCTAGTGTTAGCAGTTGAATTTCGTCGTACGCTCTGTGTTCGGTAATGCCGCACGAAACTCCCCGAACGCCATTGTCGCCATTTCAGTTTCAGTAGCCTTTGAACCTGGGCGGTAGGTGTGCAAAACAAGTAAAACGGTAGGTCAGGAAAAGTGGACGATTGAATTTAAATTTTTGGTCACTTAACTCTTGTAATTCTAAAAAATGAAGACTACTAGTAGAGATCGAACTAAATGAACAATTACATTTTGTCCGAGGCGAGTGATTCTCCTTTTTTGTATTTTCAGTATTTCTGCTGAACTACAGCAGTCAAATAGATTATGTGCGTGACACTTCAAAAGTCATCAGTTCGAGTCTCACATCCAAAGGCCACTATGATGTCAAAAGGCAATTAGTCGTCGGCTGACTTATCACCAAGCCTGAACTGTTGACACCTTATTCGTTTTCACATTACTCTAGCTGTTAGGGCAATCACCGCCTGTTTAGCTTACCCAGTGTAATCGGCCGCCAAGTCCATAGAGTACGTCCGATCCACTGCAATCAGGCATGTGGCACGTAATAAAAAAGTGGCATGCTACTACACCTGAATGAAAGTCACCATAGTTCATCGCCCAAAAACGACCTGGCAAATAAGGACCACCGTCTGTATCTTGCTTTTCTTATGAAAAGTAATGCACTGCAGACCATAAAACTCACCTCACTGTTTAAAAAACAGTAGATCACAGAGACCCAAAATCCCTGAAATTAAGTGACAATAAGGTTAGTAGGCGGTTTCGCAATATTACAGCTTGCAACAGTAAACTCAAACACAAAACTGAAAATTCAGTGTGAAAGTAAAAACAATCAGTTTGTGTATACAATACTAACATGTAGTAACTGGCGAACGAAATTTTGGTAGACAATGAATTTTAAACAACCTGACGTTGATTAACCTTACACGTTTCAATTAATACTTCGTAGTTTATGATCCACAACTATTCTTTTCCAAATCGTGATGAAGTTGTTAATTGTTGCCATCTTCTTTTGGCCTTGTGAAGGATATTCCAAAAACGTAAAGAGCAAAAGTTGTGAAGTAGGGTGGAAATGAAATGCTGTTCTCTTTGACTAGTTGGAATTTAAATGAGTTACTGATTTATTGAGTGTTTGAAAGTGCATTTAACTAAAAGAAATTATGTTGTCTCACGACTAAAATCAGATGTTCTGCGCAATCGAAAACTCATTTCCCGGTGTAACTTAGGAACCACAGCTCTGTGAATACCAAATATCCTGCAACTGAAATAACCAGATTTCATGTATTGCGAATAAAACCGCAATGATGTTCAATGTCTATAAAATACCTAAAAGTAATCTACCAAAAGGCAAAAGACATTTGTACGGACAGGAATATGGTTCGGACTCAAAACAAATATAATGCAGAAAGTATTTCAGATAAACAAAGTTTAAACGTGTCCGGTACTGCAGATCAAATTAGTTGAGAAGTAGTATAAGGTAAGGAGCAGCAATCGTTTTTCTTAGCTTAAAAATGTCGAAACATGGCGGTTTGTCCCGTGAAAGCGAATGCTGATTTTATTTCGTCGAAATATTCCGAGAGGTAACCACTCCGGGCGCCAGTACCACAGAACTCGCCAGTTAATTTACACGAACAAACCTGGCCATCCGGTTCATCTCATGGTTAAAATCGCCACTTAACATGCAGCAAACCATAAAGAATTATTGCTGTTTCTGGAGTTATTTTCATAATGGTTTGAGCTAACGTTCACATCGACGCAACTTTCTTTATACTGTTCCAAAAGTTAACGTGGAAATTCACATTACATGCAGTCCAAGGAAATCGTTGTAAGTAAAGTTTAACGCCTGAAAGATGGTTTAATTTAAGATTTTGACGTTTGGCACACCTTTAACAGACTGTCCCAATAGCCGAAATGCCAGGATGTTCGAATCATATTTCTCTCTACTCTATTTTGCGTTTTAATTCGGGTTTAATTCGTTTGCACGGAGACGACTGCTCCCAAGCAAAATAAAACAGTTGAACAGTGCGTCAACACCTTTGTGATAGCCAGTCGAACTGCGTGATAAATTATTTCCCTGCTGCAATTAGCTACTTTTCTATTACTCAAGACGAGCAACCAAAAAAATAAACCCCACGAAAAATATATTTGAAGAACTAGCCATACATTTGACTTACTTGGGTACTGATAAGAAAGGCATTAATATAGTTGAATATATATTCATATGTCTTCTGATATGGTCGTAGAAATAATAATTGCGGATATCCAAGTAAGGGCATGAGAAAAAGGATGGCCTTCACCGCTTTCCTGTAAAATCAAAACGTACAAATCACGAGTATGAGTTGAATGGAATGTTGTCAAATCATCGCTCATTATTACTATCTCAGAAGAAGCACTAGTTCGTGAAATCAATGCCAATCGTGCAAATATGTGCAAATAAGTCATCATTATTATTTTAATGAAGGATGTTTTAAGTAGTATACTTCTTACAAAGGAGTAATATTTCTTCAGCTTCACGAGAACCAAAATACCTCAAGTTCGATCAATAATAGATTAAAAGTTTGCAGTCAGATATTCACCAGATAATAAAAGAAGATTCTGGAAGCTTGGTGCGCTTTACGAAATTCCATTGATAGAGAAGACGTAAACTTTTAGATAACGGAGTAAAATACTAATTATTTGGCTTCCAGTCCAAAGTCATCAAACAGGTTCGAGCTGAAACGTAACGCATGATTGTCTGTTAATGCTAACTACGGCCTAGCAATTCCCGCCACAGACTAAGTGAGAGGACCGTTGGATTGTAAAGACAAATGCACACTACCTTTGCTTCGTTGGAGAAAATACAACTTGGGAACCTGGAGCTAAAACCGTGGACGACAAGCAGGATATGAAAAGTTTCCTTTACGTTTAAACATACCTTATCATGTGACTTATTTATCCCAACCATCTGGAATTAATTTACCATTAAAACTCGGAATACCCATTAGACTGGCATACGAAGACCCGGTCTGTGTGGGAGTCAGAAACCCGACATTTGAGTTATTTTGTAACTGCCTATCAGACACGTGCCCTCTATGATACCATGATAGGATAGAACTATTTTTACACCATTGTCCACAGTTCGCTGCGCAAGTCCTAATAGTCTTTATAATGTCTTTTTGGCCCGTTTTCTGTAGTCCCATATTTTTTAAAGTTCCCACATCGAATGAAATAATGACAGAACATTTTACCAAACTACCCGATGAGTGACGAAACCATACAATCTCGAATCCCTTTTTTATCAGCTGGGTAAAACGACCACTCAGTGCCATTCTATCATTGGTATGTCATCCTGCAGAATGCAGTAAAGCTTTTAGAATTTATTTTGAAGAAACTTTTATTCCACTACCTAGACCTCAAAAAAGCGCAACCAATAAGGACAGATGTGAAAATCAGGTTGCAGCATTCGTAATCCCTTAATTGCTCTGTCATTACTGTCCGCAAAATTATTTATAGATAACTCAATCTTATCCAGATCCATCCCAAATATGTCAGTTTAGTCAAAATCTTGGAAGCTATTCGTGTTTCCGTTTACCATGAGGTAAATAACCCAAGCAACCGGGCTGAATGGATTTTAAACGGCGCCTTTCGGATTTTAAATTGTGGTTCAAAGCCTTTAAATTGTTGCGTTCGGCCCTAGACATTTTGGCCAGGCAGATGTGGATTTTTGAAGCCGAACGAAAGATATTATGAAGGGATAAGACAAAAAATTAACGGGCTGCTAATCGAATTGCGCAATCACTTGAAGGCTCACTGACCAACTGTATCCATGCATCCTTTCCCAATTTGATTACGGGAATCCTAATGAATATTTTTGTTGTGCTCACAGATTTGGTCTTCGAAGACAGATCTTTACCACTTTCGCAAATCCAGCGTCACATCGCCTATGGTGAACACTGATTTGTCTCCCACGATACTTCCGAAAGAATAACGAAGAAAGTGAATTTATTTGAAGGTCAGCAAATTTGTCTAAAGATTTTACCGGTACGGAACAGTTTCGTGAATAGACTTTGCTTATTCGGTGTGACCACCATAAATCGTCACTTATTTTAAGGACACGTTTTATTAGTATATCTCTCACGATAATTATCATCTCCTAACATGTTGCAGACAGGTATCTCAGCTCTAACACAATCTCACCTGAATCAACCGTAGGGAGTTGAAAGGATGATTGATCCATTTTTGTAATCATGATGGTACTTCGTCAAAATTTATTCAACAAAGACCCACTGTTCAAGACCCTAGGATGAAACTCACCATCCTTGTACATTTCATGTTGCTTCGCCCAAGACTGTATTGCTTACCTAACAGTTGACTGTTAAAGTGCCTGGGTGATTGGGTAGGAGAACCTCCGGTACGCATACGATGAACAGTAATAACCATGCGCGTATGCCCAGCGCATTTTAACAACTGAGTGCTTCAGTCTTCTTGAATGCTTCATCATGCCTACGTTTGCTGGTAGCTGTGCGAATAAAGCTTCGTAGGTTCAAGTAACGTCATTTCGAGGTCTATTTCGTACGTTAATCTTTTAGTTGACATCGAGCTGGGAATATTCTAATAAATAATAACTGACTGTGTTCTTACGTTTCCGTTATTAATTTAGTTATTCTGTGGCATTGTCATTCTCTACAGTGATCCCATTAAATCAATGAATTCATCATAAATATAAGAATATGCCTCTCTTTCCTGGCGGTGGTAACCGAGTTGGGAATCACTCAACAATCGTTTAAGGCTGGAAGACTTTTATCTGGACTAGAAAAATTTAATTGTTTTAGTATCCACCCGAGTAGGCATGTGTGTTTTTAGCTCTTTGACTTCTATGTAGATCTCTGGTTGATGGGATCGTTTTCGATAACTCATGAGTTGCTCTGTTCATCACGAACTTAACCCTGCCGTCTATATATGTCATTTCGCTCCAAGAAAATCTCCAGCGGTCTCAGTGATGGCCGTGCAGACTGCAGTGGTGACCAATCTGTCTATGTTGCATTAGTTCGTTCAAACGATTGTTTCCTTGGCTAGCACATGATAGACTGTAAGAAAATCAATAATTGGTGGCTCTTTCACTCGGTTTTCTCAGTTACAGCTATCTGTATCCTGGCTGTATTTCAGGACGATGTGATTTCGAAGCGGAATGGACTGTGATATATTCGAGAAATTTTGGTCCACTTTTATACTTATTTCCTACCACTTTAGTTAACTGCGATTTTCATTATTCAAGCTTCCACTTGACAAGCAAAAGCAGCAACCAGAACCAAAACCGGAACAGATGTCCTCATACTTTCCCGTCGCTTTAAAGCACGGCTATCATATTGCCTCTTTCTGCCTTACATTTCTGAAACGAAAAAAAGTGTTAAACGATAGTTAATTATACCTTCAAGTCATGCCCAAACAATGGCAAGTGATGCGGAGTAGATAATTCATCCTAGACTTGAAAAATTTGTTCTTGTTCTCCTCACGATTTTATTGCACTAATGTAGTTCATTTGCAGACGTTCATTGTCAAATTCCGAGCTACGTCACACACAGTTACCACGGAGAGTTCAAATCTTGCCACATTTAAACCAAACACAGGAAATTGCAATGTTGTGCATTGTTTTCTTATGGAACATTTGCCTGTCGTATGAATGCCAAAGATATCTTAGGCTATTGAAATTTAGCTAGATCCCATCACATCTCCCTACATTCTTTGGTTTTGAGAGGCCTTCTGGATGCCTAAATCTACTAGTGTTTTTCAGTCGTTTATCGCAAAAGATTGATGAATACTTTGGCTTTTTGACAAAAACAGTTTTTATACTTTGCAAAAATTGCTCTTACTGGCATTTTTAAATGGCGCACAAATGTCGACTATTCGAACTCCATCATTCGCACAGTTCTAACAATATTTTCTTTTCTGGATCAGCAGTCGAGTTTGTTTGCAGTTTGGTCACTGAGGAAACGTCTACCCTCGATTTCTGGCATCCCCTTTAGTCTCATCAGTTCGCTTTCATCGGACAGTGTCCTTTTTTACTTCTCGAAACCCTTATAAACTGATCACAGTTGACATGCGAAGGCTAACGCGTACTTAGCTAGTACTCTCAGACCCTATTCATTGCCGTTCCCAGGCTCTGGTTCACGGCTCCAGTCTTGCAAGTTCATTGACGCCTTCTCCCGATAAATCCACAAAGCATCAAATACGCCTGTTCGTGGGCCATGGGGTCTCCGTTGCTAGTGCTGTTGGCTTTTCCTTGGATTTAAGCAAGATTGCTGAGATTGCCGGTATTATTGAATCCCAGGAACCAGTCAGCTGTTTTCAGTGGGACATGAACGTTTTTGCAACGCAAACCTTCATCGTTCGAAAGCAGAAATTTTGCGTCGTTCTCGGGTATACTCCTATGGGTTGCCATCAAAGACATTTTGCTATGCCTTACGCAAATCCACGCTTAAAAAAAACCGGTAATTGGTAAAGGAAAAATGAACACGGCGATAAGTCGACTGTCATCGGACGAGGGGCATCACGGTAGGCCCTTGATGTCCATCTTTGTCTTCAAGTAAAAGAAAATCGGTTGTTGATTTAGTGTATATATAATAACCTGTTTCATAAGAGTAAGAAACCCAGGTCATAAACCACTAGGTCTCCTCTGTCTTGAAGTCAACAATGGATCCAAATCAATCGTATTGCTATAAGCGACGGGTGGTTGGGCTGTGACCTGTGTTCTGACCCACTGGTTTGTGATACCCTGGATTTCTGCCAGCATTCCGCGCCTACCTGAATTATGGCAGTTGAGAGTGGCTGGTGGTTAGCATAGCAAACCATCTTATAATGAGCCGCAAATTCACAGAAGGCCTTAATATGTATTGATATGGTCACATAATGCTTCATTAATGTAATTCTTTACCTCCATGGATAAACTCACAAGCTGCTTAATCTCGTCCAGTTGACTGACTGAAACCATTTATGAAGTTTACAGTTTGCCTACCTACAGTCGGTAGAGACCTCTTTCGGTCTGTTTAGATCACTATAAAGCTCAACGTGGCTGCTTTTCAGCGTAGGTCCCTCACAAAGTTGATTCGACACCAATTCCATGGTTATAATTGACAGACCTACCCTCCTATGTGGAGATCACTAAGGAAACCTAAGCATCAGGACGTCAAATGGTGCCGGACTGCGACGTTTTGTTTTAAAAGGTCTTCAAATTCAAGCAAACCTTGTCTAGTGATGCAACTGATTAGAAGTTAATATGCCTAGTCCCGTTAACGTGAAAGTTCTATGTTGACTTTGAAACATACGTGAAGAGCTGGACCTCGAGGCACAGCCTCAGGTTGCGCCGACTGTGAACAAACTGATCAGCTTTTATTCCTCCAACAGTTGGCAGGACGACACAATGTTCTTTTCGAAGATTATTAGTTATCGTGTTTCTTAGCATTCACGCAGCCTTCTATTCCATTGACAGAACTGCATAATGATATTGTCTGCTGAGAAACGATGTACCTGAAAAGTATACGTAAGTCCTTGAAATGTCGTGCTGTTATGCCCTACTGTGGGTTATTGCCTATGATTGGATTCGTCACCCCCTCCCGCCTTTACCAGAATGCCACAACGTTTTTATATTTTCATGCCTTTTTCAGTCCTACAAATAGAGTACTCTTCTTGGTGGTGCCGGTCTTAACTCCCCCCTGGAAACAGTTTTCGACCAATAATGTCATTTTCCTATTCGACTGATACGTCCAATTGCTGTATGTGAGCTGCGCTTTAGAAGTGCAAGGTACTTTTCTATACTTTCAGGAGCCTGCGTCTTAAATCACTTTCTGTGGTGACTGGCCGAAGATAGTCAAAAGCTTGATTACATTTATTGCTGGATGGAAAAGAAAGAACTTCCTGGATCGCGTGAACCAAACCAGCCTTCGGGAGCCTTTTGACAACTGTGCCTGCTTTTTCCTCAAGAGAACCTTGTAAAATTCCATGGATCTACTTTACGATTACAAGACCTAATCTCTTTATTTTGAAGACGTTTTAGTTTCTGTCCGTATTTGATAAGCGATATATTCAAAGCAATAGCCCAGAGTGGTGGGAGCACCAGGTCGGCGATGACGAGGTGCACTGTCGTGTACTAGGTGTGCATAGCCACCCCGCGACCGAAGTTATCCATCGCGTTGCCTTCGGTGTTTTGGGTGTGTTTAGCTCAAGCCTGCCAAACATTCAGTCTTCGACGACCCTTTTTCATATGTTACGCAAGGCTGGAATAAAAAACTCCGTAGTCAGGGTAAGACGTTGATATGAGGAAGGTGAGCCATTGCTGTTTCCCACATTCTTCGTTGGAACCTGGAATTTGATGTTTTTTATTAAACGCGCTCAAAGATTTGGCTCAAAACTGATTGCACTCGAACAAATAGAATGCAGTCAGTCTGTTAACCCCACATTCGTCATAGAAAACAGACAAAAATTTACAAAATTTTAACGGTGGAAATGCCGAAATTTTTTCTCAGTTGTTCTTAGCCAGCCTTTCATCTCAGTTTCTTCAGCCAAGTCATTATTCTTCAGTGTTGCTAACTTTGCACCATGCTCGTTCTCTGGCCACGATACTTATGCATATATGAATATGTATATAAACATGAACATCACAAAATTTGTATATATGCATGTGTATATGAATGAATACATATAAGCATATGAAAAGTGAAAGATAGGTAACCGTTACCACGCGCGTGCCACAAGCCGTTCAAACTGTGCTAGGTGCACGCGTCAGGGAACGAATCGACATGAATGATATCTCAGAATCTGTATAAAATCAAACTAAGGATGTTGGAAATCAGTTGCTTTATGATAATACCAGCAAAATATCTTGTTTCATCTTGTAATTACTCCTCAGAGGACTTCGTATTCCCTGTGACGGTTGATCATAAAGTCTATACCGTGAACATTTTCCAACTTCTGCAGGGTACTTGATACTTCAGATCCAGCGAACGAGAACAAACGCGGAAGACACTAACCCGATTAAGCAGTAATTTCCATCAGAACCCTGATGCGATGCCCTGAATTTTAAAGGAAATATCGCGACCGAAAGTATTTTCCCCTCCGCGGTTGTGTAAACGCGAGGCAGAAGTTGATGTAGCCAAACCAGACAATGGTGCAGATATGGTATGCTTGTTTAGAGAGAATGGCCCTTCTTGGGTGAATACACAAAGAAGAAATAGTGTGTTGCAGTGATTGTACATAAGATCCTGTCCTCTAAAACTGATGTGCTACTTGAGTCAAGGCAAGAATGTTGTTCTCCTGAATCAAGTTGAAAATTTATTTCAAAAAGGAGAAACTCACCATGGTTCAAACAATGAGCTAGTGTTCATAAAAGACGAGTCCTGGTTCCGCCGCCATTGTGTAGAACTTGACGAACTTTTGTATCCATCGCATGCCAAAGTAGGCCCCGACTGACGAACAGCGATGTCTACACCAGCAAGTTCCGAACTCATTACTGCCAACCGGTGGTCTTCCTCCTGTTCAGTGCCGGACGATTTTTTGTAAGTGCTAGAATAGTGAATAACTGAAGCCAGTGAACTCCGACCATGTACAGAATCGCCTTCAACACTCACGGAGAATCCATTTCTATTCGAGCAGTCAGATAACGAAAGGGGTATGGTTGCCTTTGGTTGGTCACTAGAATCCAAATGCCCATCCATCGAGCCTCTACTGAGGGATTTATTTTTTGTTGCAAACGATCTTAGGGGAAATCGCATTTTGTTGCCTCGCAACACAATTTGTTGCCCACTTCTAGAACGGCAGTGGACTTTCCGTAACAAAGTGTAGACAGTTATAAGCGTAAAACACAGATTAATCTAAAGAAAGAAAAGGAAACAAATCATGGTTACGAAATGATAGATTAATATTTTGAGTGACAGTACCACGGGAGCGACCGCTTTTTACGTGCAAATCAGTACTGACGCTAAATGTCTGTTACATTAATTCACGTATATTCATTTTAAGGTGCTCATGTTCATATTTCTGCTTGAAAATAGGCCAAACTTATTGGCATCTGGGGCCAGTCACAGACGTAATCTACTTCCAAACCAACCGATCTGATCTGGTCAAAAAGTAAGTATCTGACATAATATTTCCCTGAACTTTAATATTAAGCCTCGTGGAGAAACTGAAAGCTCAGAACATCTAAAGTGTCCTCTGCAATAACCTCCTTGGTCCCAAAATTCAAATAAGGTTTTGCTGTAGCTAAGCAGTACAAGAAAGTATTTACCAGGCCATATTAAAGTTTAGTTGGTCCTCAATAAACCATGGAACCTTTTCAAAGCTGATGCATCCTTGTTGCCAATCGCCACTAGAGCTAAGGCTGTCTGCGGAAAAGGCACGCGTCCTTTGGGTTGCTGGTTTCTTGCCCTTCGTCTTCAGTATTCACACTTCAGTGTTAAGGTTGTAACCCAGTTAGCAAACTGGTTGAATGACCTCGCTAGCAAACGAAGAAAAGTCACCCCGGAACAAACAGCAAGATGTACGCAAAATTGGTCTGGTCGTTTTTAATCTGTGCTTCTCATTAAATGACAAAATAAAATAAAGTCAAGGCCAAAAACAGTCGATAAAATCGGTCTAAGGACAATAATCCGTTAGACTAACGGAGGCGATTCTTTTCTTTTTTCCGTCCCCACTACAGTAATAACAATACAAATCATACTTAGAAAGAGGTCGAAGCCCAAAAAGGCCGCCAGGTGGTGAAATCGTTGTTTTCATTTCTCGGAGAGAAGGCATTGAAAATATTCAAGCCCTAGAAAAAACTGTAATTACTTTTCTCCCAGTGAATATTGCCCACGATTCAATTTCTCCTGGGGAGTTCGAAAAGTCACTGATATTTTAGGAAAAAAATGCCTCTTAATTATGACAAATAGTTTATTGGTTCTGTATACTTAATGCGGTTTGCTTGAGAATAAAACTGTAGTACTCAGTAGCCGAATAAGTATTTAGCTAACCGATCAGATTTTGTGGAACTTATTTGATATGATAAGTAAACCGGTAATTACACTGACCTGCGATCAATTTTTAGTGAGATATTTCTGCTGAAATTTCATGTGAATCATTAGGAATGAGAATAGATGACGAGTCCACTTTGGAACCATACTAAGAGTAGTTTGGTACACAAACTTGACGAGCGGAAATAATTGCGCAATCAGCTATGTAGTTTGGGCTAGGTTTTGTTCACCTGTTAGCATGCAAAACATACTAATGATAACATATTGCTTTTTGAAGCAAACTTACAGCAAGCATACCAAGAATGGAATATAGTACGGTCTTGCCCTCGGGATCTTTCAAACTGGGATTCTGCCACTCCCTGAAACGAAAAGCAAAGCTTGCGTAACTGAAAGAATAGCGCAAGCATCATGCTATTTTAAAGGTCTTGAAATTCTGAATCAACCATTAGGTCAAATTTTAACTGTCATTCATACAGGACGAATGGAATCAGATGTTAGCAAACAATTTATGATTTTTAGACAACTATCAAATATGGTTGCTACGACTTAAACCTCTGATTCTGTTAACACCTGTAAGCAAGAATATACATAAAGCTAAAGTGATCTGGTCAAATTCTGGTAATATGAGCCTGATTACAGGTCAACCTGACGTGAAAGGTGCACCTAAAAAATCGACTGGTCGTCTCCCGTTCGACGAGATGAATTTGCTTGTTGCAATTCTCCTTTCTTAAACCTAACTTTCATAGGCTGAAAATGTAGCTTTTCCTTCCATTTGCTTCAAGACATTTGACCTTTTATTTTTCTTAAAAGTGCCCCGGAGCACATGCATTTTACTCTTCTTCCACTAAGTCGTCCACGAGTTGGTCCAAATTTCAACGTTTATACGGTAAGTTTCTAATTACTCTGACTGTCTGTCCACACATGATGTTCGTTTCATCACCAAATCTGTTTTTGACATAGAATATATGACCTTTTGTCACTTCTTAAAATTTACTTTATGCTCTAATATTACATCAGGCAGCATAGTGTAAACGGCACAATGAATACTTTGCATCTACCCATATTTGTTAGGCATGCTGCCGCGAAATGTTTTACGTCTGCCTGAGTGAAAGTAGTCCACCAAAAGCGTTCGACTCTTTCTGTGGGTCGAAACTCATCACATCTACGACTGCAGATAAGATGCCAATAGCCTTACCAAAAAACGCCATACCAACTAAGGATTGTATTCATTTGAAGTCAGAACCCTGAGGTTTGGGTTTTAAAACAAACACCGAGTGTGCGAGAAACTGTCCACAAGAAAGACAATAACGTCTTTTCCTATATTTCCTGTCAAGACACAATGACAACGTACTCTTCCGGCTCTCCTCGGATCAGCTTCGTCAGCGCCCAACCCAATGCCATCAGTGCGGGAATACCTGAGAACAGAAGAATCCTAGGGATATTCACTATTTCTAAAGCATGAAATAAGTTTCAGAAATTTCCAAGAAAACTGGACCTTGAATAGAGGCCGAATGTGAGCAAATGCATGTAAACAATATACAGAGCGCAAAGCAAATTGACTCTGTCCAACCGTATTTCCTGGTCTAATGCTACTGATGTACAGTGTAAAGCATTGCCGAGAAAATAAGCATCGCTTCTGTTTGAGTAAATGTTTGCATAGACTAATCCGATTCAGTACTGATGCTATTCCTGTGATAAATAAATCCAATCGATCTTTAAAGCAACATATTTTTGTGAGTTACGTGAAAAAATCCTCTGGACATCGGCGTAATAATCAGCAACATTCTACACAATATCTAGTTTACATTAAAATCTGTCAAATCATTTGGTATGCCAACCATTTTAAAGCTGAATTTCCGTATTTCCAACTCTTTGTTCAGTCAAATAGCGCTCGTACTCCCAAAAGGATGGATTTCACCGCTCTTATTCTTACAGACTAAAGCGAGTTCCTGTTGTAAACTCATTCGATTCTCACGTCTTTATTTTGCACAGCAAATAAGCCGTAGCCTTCAGTGTGCTAGCATCAAGTTCACTGTTATTCGGATGGAAAATGACGGCTCATAGAACTCACTAATCACAGTAAGCGCCAACTTTTATCTGACACTGTTGACCAGGATTAGCTGAATAAACAACTAATCGTGGGCATGCACTCGCAGTCGCCGTGTAGAGTTCAAATCAGTAATTGCGCTTTGGAAAACCTCTGTCCTCCAAGCGCAACGCCCCTTCTATGATGTTTCTCTCCATCAGTTTTGTTTTGGTGAGAGTTACATTACCCGAATTCGCCAGTGGAATTCCTAAACATGATGTGCTGTTTGACCACAACTGCGCAAATCAAGCTAACCAACACACGACCACACTATGCACTGCTGTTTTGGAGACAGCAGTGCAGTCATAAGTCTCTTCCCGCCTGCCTGTCTGGTGTTAACACTTCATCTCTAAATCCAAAAAATCTTCCATATTCTCAGATAGTCTGGGAACAATCAAAAGCACTGCCCCATGAAGCCTGAAAATTAAATATTATTGGTTTTGTGGCTTAAATGGCTTTTGCATCCCACACATGTTTAGAGGAATTTAGAGAGTGTAAAACAGACGTTCTTTGGTGCTGCTGATCTGTGAAGGCATGATAATTTAAAAAACTTGGAAAATCAATTTATCAGTCACTGGTAATGTGTACAAGTTCAAATATTTGCCTATAGTTTTGCATCAATACCTGTGAAAACGTTTCAATTACTAGTAATAGGTTAGATTCCTAATGGTGACGTGTGTCAGGAGGTAATAAAATCCAGGTTCTCACAAGAAACATGCACAAACTACGGAGCGGTTTCATTTGGCTTGCGAGTAATCATCTGCGGAACAAATCCACTGAACTCAAATTGGGATGCAAAACAAATGAGTGAGATTTTGAATAGAGTAGAAGAGTCACTAGGCTAATTGGTTAGGTTCTGAAGATATTTTTGGCCTTCAGAATCTTACGATCGAGGTACAGTGAAGACAGCATATAATACACAGATGGTTTATCAGGTTCGGTTCACAAAGTTATGTTCTGGATTCCATTGCTCCATTCGGGCACGACCGATGTGCCGTCTTGTTGACTCCGGATAAATCTCGAACATCTGGACTTTCTTTGCGTGAGATCCAGTAGCAAATTATTTTTTCCATTCCATTGAGCTTGTATGCATACACAGGCATGCACAATCCATCACGCTTACATTGGTTTCCGATTCCGGCCGTCCATTTTCAAAGATCACTCGCAGGAACCACTTGTGTTTTGAGATTTCCAGCTATTTCTCATTTAGTCTGATTAGAATAGATCCGCTTCATTGGAGCAAGACAAATCCCCCATATCCTGTGACAAGTACTGCTCCCTTAAAAGACATCTATATGATATACATTTCTGTGGAGTGAGGCTAAAAACTGGATATTGTTAATGAATCTACTCCTCAACTTAGTCGATATGAATCCTAGATTTTCCAGAACAACATTTCAAACCTGTTCCAACAACAGACGTTTTTAAAAATCAGTATGACATTCTGTGGATTGCATGGTGGAACAACCAGTAAGCTTCCGGGAGTTCGCATGCAATAAACGGAATCAGGACAGACAGTAGTCACTAAACGGTCTGAATAATTATTAATGCTGGTTCGGAAATTTTGCTTTGTGAACAACATTTGGACCGATAAAAGACAACAACAGAAAAACCTAGGGCATTCCGGATTTCTCAAAATAATAATCCAGTACAAAAGCAATTTGTCCGTTGTGATGTTTGAGTCATTTGCGTACAATTGTTATGCATAAACGAATCACATGAACATCCCCATTAGGCAGCAGTAATATGAGTAGAATTTTACTCGTTTGAGAATCCAACTAGGAGTATTTGAATACCTGATCAGATACTTTCTTCATATGGATGGCCTGAAAACCTTGGAAACCAAGTTTCACTAGTAAAGTCTCATTCAAAAACACTGAACATTTCCTAATCACGCATAATCTGTCATGAATGTGGTTGCCCTACTTGCGCTGGTGATTCCAAAAATAAATTCACTGTTACCGATGTTAAAACTGACAAAAACCCGATCGAACAATAGTATATGAATGTGCTTATAACCTTTGGTTATCGTAAACTGGCAACACATCTTCTTTCCGTATCTCGATAGCCTAACACGGAAAGCAAAACTGTCTGAAGAAATGAATGCCTGGAATGAAACAAAAATTGAACATTTCTTTTTTGTACTAAATACAGTTATCTTATTCTGTGCGTACTGTGAACCCTCATATGTAACCTGTTTGGAAAGCAATTTTGTCGCTTGCGGAAAAACACTTAGCCTCGCTGTTTCTTTCATCGATAATATAAGGACTGAATTGGCATTGATATGTGCACGTGTTCGAATGTTTTCAGCCGCGCGCACCGCTACCTGAAACCTTCCAAAGCTGTTTTGTTTTTGCAGTATATCACCGGGTGAAATCACATAACCCCATTGTTGACCGGGTGACCTCGAAAACTAGTCATTAGTATAAACTTTCCGTGTTAGTGAAGAAATATCGTCAACGATAAGTAAAAGATCGATTGCGGTAAAGAAGGTTTCCATCAACGTAGCTATCAGTTTCATACGCGGACCGGAAAACAGGCTTAAACAAGAATTCCAATTGGCCAGTAATCAGTTTGCGCATGTGAAAATCTAGTTTGCGGATGATCTGTTTCAATTTGATCAAGATGTCGTTCGACTGGACGAACGACTTATCAAAGTACACTGCTCCCATGTGACCTACTACAACTGTGGTGAGCTGCAATGACTGTGCATAAACCTCCAAATGCGTGCTACACAGCTGCCTACTGTTCACTCCTGTCTGGTAACAGCATTACAAAACTGCTAACCGCGATGTATTTTGGGCTTATAACAAACAAAATAGTAATCGCTTGGGGAAAAGTTTGTATATATTGTAGCATGATGTAAACGTCTGCTCTGTTCGATTCCACAAATTATGTCAAGGCGACACGTAAACGTGATATATGGCCCGTTAGTAGCGTGCCGTTGCATGATGGCTACATTGAAGCTCCAATCCCTTGGTGAGTTACGGCATCAAGAGCCCAAATCTTTCTTTCCTGTCCCTCTTGATAACTAAACACGTGGACCCAATAACCAAGAAGAATTTCGAAATATATATATTCCCGCTACTTAACAGAACAGAAGCAGCAGACAAAATCTACACTGGTACCATAAACCTTAGTCATGTTATATAAAGAAGCAGTCCATTATTACTACCAATTTCTTAACCACAATGGTGTTATTCAAACTTAGTTACTTCAATTGAATTAAAAACACCCTCATTATTCGCCAGTTACACGAACTAAGTTGATTCGAGGCATTTAAAAACAAAGTGGTTGATAGGTTTACAATGGAAATGAAATATGCTGTTTCAGAACAAATGGTAGTTTCCATACTCTATGGACCAATTTATGGTCGCAGATGACCCTTTGGGCATAAATCCAAGAAGGCTGATTTTGACTTACCCCAGCCAAGTGAGCAATACAGCGACAGATTCAGTCGATGTGAAACCATAGTGAAAAAGAGTATATTCATCAGGTGAAGTCCTTCGACTAACATCCAGCAATAGACAGCACTGAGAATAAAAGCTCGAAGGGTAGCCATAAAACCCTCAATGAATACGGGCTGCCGTGCAAGGGTGAAAGAGCAGGAGAACAAAACCGGACTCGACGAATAACGAGGCGAGTTAATGAGATAATACACAAGGAAGCAATTAGAAATCGATAAAACACCAGTTTCTGCTAGTTTTCTTTTTCTCCAGTCTTGCAGCTTTTCCCCGGTTGTCAACTCAACAGTTGTGATTTTAGAAAAATTTAAACCCACTTCCAGATAAATCCGTTTTACCAGCTGACGGATTGGGAGTAACGAATAAACAATTAAATAAACAAGGGCTCAGCAAAGTAACAATTGTTTATTACTCTGAGAAACAATCAAAAACAAAATTAAATATGCCTACAACGGTCTGGTGGTTTGGATCCATGGATGCTAACGATCGGTCGAGACTTAGTCACCAGAATCGTTATGTATTGGTCGTTATTTACTCAACTAATTTTAAATTCAAGGTCTTTGTAAATTCATTCGCAAACTTTCTCTCATGTAATAATTATATTCACATTTTGAATCGACGAATGAACAATTACACTCAAAAGTGAACTAAGATTATCAGAATAATATTAGCATTTGTCAGAAATTTGCAGAATTTCGAGCACATTTGTCCTAGTTTCGGTAATTCACCCTTAGGCTTCGTTCACTTTATCTGTGCAGTACTTTCGGAAACAAAAATAATTTGAATTCCAAAAGATCTGTAAATTTTTTGCACGCATCTTGGTAAAAAATCATTTTGCATAATTGTAAATAGAGACACAACCAACTAACGTGTTGGTCAAATTCACCATTTTACTATTTTGCCTAAACCTTTGAATCGCTTTGATTTTAACTAACACCGCCTCATTAAAGAAAATTTCCGCGCAGCTAAATTTGTCCAACCCAGCCGGGTTACACACGATTGTGTTCACGAATATAGCTTGCTGAAGAAGCACTTAAAACGAAGCCAGAATTGTGCTTCATTTGGAGAAACAACTTTAAAAATTTTTGACATAGACAGAATGACATTTATCTCACAGAAGCCTCTGTTTCTTGGCCCATAACCTGGTCCAGAATATCGGTGCTGAGCAATGGGTTTCAAGGAAATCGATCTATTTCGCAAATAAAAATATCATCCCAACTTGTCAAATGTTTGACCGTGTAATTAAGACCAACGTTTTTTTCTGGTTCGTTACCTTTAAGGACAAGAACTGTTTAATTCAAGTGACTTACTTTCCACCGAACCAGTTATTGAGAATAAACACAATCAATCTGCAAAGCCACTCAGAGCTTTGGTTACATTTGCTTCAAAGGCCAAATTCGAGTGATTGGTGTCAAATTTATGCATTCATCGCTTTGTTTGAGGCAAGCAGGGAGAAGGCAGTTTTTGTCTGCCGGATTTAGGATAACTGTACACTTGGGGACAGAGCAGTTTGCCTACCTTACTTTGTCGAGGTTAGACTGTGACTTTGATTAATTTGATTCGAAGACGTGAATTCACTTATAACTGAAAACCTACCTCGGCAACTGGATGAGCTGTTGTGCCTCACTGAAACTAGCACTTGTTTAATCTGTAATAAAGGTAACTTTGCTTCATCTCTTTGTGAAATGATGAAAACTAATTGTTTTTTTCATCTGTGAATCACTGCAATTAAAGGTCGGGATACCAGTTTGCCAATGAACCGTGGAACGTTGCTTTTGATTTTCGGCATATACACGTGGTTAATGAATCCAATTAAAATACGGCAATTCCCGAGTGCCGCTGATTGCAGTCCACTGAATAGTTTTCTTTTAAATGCTAAATTTTGTTCGCTCAATGCCAGGTGAACAAATATAAGGATTCCGGAATCTCAATTAAGGAAATGCACACTGAGAACACAGTCAACTGTTTCAGAGTGCAACTTGCACTTTCAGTTTTCTCAATGGTTGTCATCTTCAACGCTAATCTGCTTCCGATTGCAACGGAAAGCCAGTGAAATTTTCGTGGCGTTTAAGTCCTTACCTTAAATTTATCACCGAAGGAACCGTTTGCATGGTGGCCCATTATGCAGCAACACTGTTGATTACAGGAACGAAAAGTCCTGAAGCACAATTCAGGACTTTTTCATTTGGCTTGTTTAGGATCGTCAGTGGCGCTTATTCGCGGAGCCTCAACTATGGCTAGGCTCTCCGCACAAGTGACCGTGAACAGGGCAAGTTCGTCACTAGGCGGTTAGAGGTGGTCTTTGCTGTTTGATTTGGTCACATCGTCGGGACACGATGGACGTACAGATTAGTTGAATAAGATGCAGTTGCACTATGCGCTTCGTGCTTTCCTCTGGTGAACTGAAAATTGAATCTGTGCGATGCCATTTAATATATGACTTTGGGATTAGGGCAAATTAAAATATGCAGCATTTTATTCTAATCCGCTATTGTTACTGGCCACTTGAGCCTAACGAAACGGGGATTGACTGAGAACACTGCAAAGGGAATGCCATTGTGTCACTGTCACCGAACGGTGAAAGCCGACTAACACGGAACTACCGTCGCGCCATCTTGTCATCCGCAAACATACCTTGAAACGGGTTCTTTTAGGACAGATGTACGCGCCTAGTCATCGTCAAATGAAAACCGTTCAGTAATAGCCAATAATGTTTGTTTGCTACTCATATCCTGAAAAAATCAAAAATTCAATCGATTTATGTCCTATTAGGGCAAAGCAATCTAGTTTTAAGCATACCAGCCGACCGGTCGTTTGACGCAATAATTCATGCTGGCTTTCTCAGGCAAAAATGGGATTACGCAAAAACCTACTTTATAAGAAACATTATTTTACAGGAAAACATTTGTATGGGAAAAGCCGTTAGGTACGGCAGAGAATTTATTGTCGCGGAACATCTTACCACTTGCATATTGCATTTTTTGATTCTCCTTGGTTGGCAGTGCAGTAGAATGGCCAGTATTTCTGTGCTAGCTAACAACAAACCTGATGCCATTTTGTCCACAAGTGTCCGATTGAAACATTTGCAAAACACAACGGAACACTGATGACTTGATGAATCTCAGGAAAATAGTGCAAAATTAGTTTATTTTTGCTTTATCATAGCATGTTCATCTGTGCGCTGTTGTTATATCTCGCCGGCTTGGAAGTATTTAAAGCAAGATCGTCATTTCCTTCGGATCTGAAAAGCTCTGAGACTAATGAAACTTCTAGTCAGTGGGATATATCATCAAATGTCTTAGCGTTGGAGATCACAAACAATGAGAATCTGAACGAATGAAGCACTTGAATCACGCTCACGACAACTCACCACACTATAAGAGGTTATCGTGGCCGAAGCAAACCAAATAATGGCTCGGATCAACAAAGATAACATGAAGTTTGTGTGAATACCGTTCCGCACGCATTTCAGGGATCTGAAAAAGGCATTTAGTAAAAGAATAATCGACTAAATTTCGCACCAATCAAAGGACATCAAAGTTAGTTGATATTCAACATACAAAAAACGAGCCAGACGGTAAATGGGCAAAATATCGATTTGCTAGATGATGTTTTGCATGACAGAATATATATTGAGTGCTGGCCACTTGTCGATATTCGTTGGGGATCAACTACAGAACACTTTGCGGTTACTGGATGTCTTTGAAGTAGTATTTTTGGTTAAAAACGTGACATGAAAAGGAGGTTCAGAGCAGTCAACACGGGGATCAGCTATCGCATGTATTGACATCATTGTACTGATGGTAAATATATATTGCAGCGAAACTCTTGACACATTTGCTAACAGAACCGGTTAAATTTGTCATAAGAATGGACATTCCTGGTTATACGCTTTGCAAATTCAGATTAAAGTGGCGATCCAGGTGCTTTCACAATAAAGATGAAATTTAGTCCAACCCAAACAACGGCATATGCCAGTGTGGTTGTGAACAAAACTTAACAGAAAAGATAGTCGTTGACATCCCCTTGAGAATACATAATATTGTATTGCGGGTTCAGGGTCACAGCACCATGCATTAAAAGAGCTGAGGACAGACTGTTAGGCCCAACCCCTGTGGTAATTTTAGTGGTGCGGCGAATGTCGAGCACCTCTTCCCGAGAAAACCTGTTACTGTCATATCATCACCCTATCCAAATATGACCGGCTTATAAGTGGAAGAATCGATGAAAGCACGATTGATACTGTCGACATCCACATGAGCTTTCGTGTGCTCCTTCTTCCCACACAACAGTCGAATGTCTTGTCATAGGATTCAATTATTCTCACCACCCAAGAATTGGCTGGCGAATGTAATGTCGATGCTTTGAATGTGCTCTTTCATTAGATTGGAAATTCACCGCACGCTTGAGTTATTACGAGATTTGTAGAATTGCTCCTTACATCTTCTCGGAGATTTCAGTTTCTGGATGAAGATACGGCCGTGTGAGAGGAATAGCGTTTTTGAGGGTCAGGAACTATGAAATATTGCGTTGGCCATCTCTGTGAAATGCCCGACACTGTCATTGAGCAGGGGTACAAAACAGAAACAAGCAGAGGCGAGTGAGACGGATTTCTGAAGAGGAATATGATTGTTGTGTGAAAAGTTGCGGAGGCGAACTTGGATTTGATTTGTCCACCTGAAGGAATGGAGAGTTGACCTAGATTATATCTTGGGCCTTAACAGAAGCCGACAATGATCGCTACTTGAAATTGGAGGAAGCAACTTCAGGGAAAACAAATCAAGGCGGTTGGTAATAACTCTGTCTAAAATGGAGTCGCCCCTGGTGAGAGAAACGCAGATGTAAGTCAAATCAAACACAGTCAGTGGTAGGGTGGATTCATGATTGAAATCACCTGCAATATTATGCAGATTATCCTCAAGAAGAACAATAAATACCAGGGCAGATTCGAATAAAGGGGCAATATTCTGCTGCAAGCCAAAGGGGGCAATGTAACAGCTGGTTATGACAAGAAAACCTAGGATGACACTGTGTCACGAGACAGTCAGTTCCATTGAGAGAGTACGTATAAACAACTTCGGACTTGTCAGACCAGAAGGATATTGTTTGTTGTAACACCGCCCCCAGTCTTCTTCTTGTTCGAAACTCTGTCCTGCCGATGAAGTCTGAAGCTGTCTATTGACACGAGTGAATCAGCGATATTTGAGTTCAGCCACGATTCTTATAAGCCAATGACACACGTGTGGACATGGATCGGTGATTTAAGTGCAAGGGGCAGATCTGACATTTTCGTAAACGGAGAGCGGATGTTGGTATTCAACAAAGCCGGAGTGGACATCTTGGCCGGAAGGGTGCATTTAAGGACTACCTGCCAGCCAGCACGAGTGCTTCTTTTAGATATTAGAACCTCGTTGAGGTGCAAAAACACGGGATCCCAATAAATGTTGAGAAACGATAAGGGTTTTGAACAAATTGTAATTCCGATCGATTGTAGCGTCGAACGGAGAACATGATCAAACGAAATACCCGAAAACAAAATAACTGAATAGGATGACAGAATTGTAGTGCAGCTAGTCAAGTGGCGCGCGTACTGATGTTGGAACCACCAAAAGTTGATAGTCTGTGAAAAATTCCAATATGGTCCTTGGAATTTTGGTGTTCCAGACATCGATTTTATTTGTTTTTATTAAACAGACTAGTTTATAATTTCCATATCATCCATTGGAGAAATCCGAAGTGATAAATTTATATGCATTCAGTCCGTGGAATAGAGCTTGTATTATTTTAATATCATGCCGTTTATTTATTCAGGTATCTAAAATCCTTCTAGGTTTCATCTTCATTTCTAATGCTTAGTCATATTTGTTTCTATAGATTGGATTCGCGCCACCGATTTGGCTGCTCAAAAGGCTGGAAACTCTATCACTGTTTACCCCTTACACAAAGTTGTCTATCTTACTTACGGCTACGCTTGTTTAAGTCAGCCTTGTGCCGACTGCTCAGCACTCAGTTGTTATGTAACGGGCCGGCTGCAAGCAGTCCCCTTGATACTGAGTGTTTAATTAATGCGCGCTTTTCTCTGTCAACGTTTTACTCCATTAATTTGCTGAGAGTGTTGGTCATTTTCAGGATGAAGACGTCCCCAAACACTGAGCTGCCAAATGGGGAATTTCGCCGAAATTGGATGGATTCGAACCCTCGATATTCGGGACCAAACACCGCAACCAAATCCGCTCGACTACCGCTGACTAGTTTTACTTACTGGGCTTGGGCTCGTGATTTACTCTTTTCCTTTTGCACAATAAAGATCAAACGTTTTCTGCTCCTTGTAAAAGAGAGTTTACCCCCATGCGTGTTATAAATACCTCCGGTTTTTTTGCGGTTTTTATTATTCTAACTGGTATTTAATAAAAAATCCTCAGTGGACCTCAACCACAGTTTTGGAGTGTTTGTTTGCTTTGTCATGCGCAACTCAATTTATAGGACGGTACTGATCATTAAAAGATCATGAAATATAACTTCAAACCCC
>LUCM01005216.1:223169-245203 GCA_008360955.1 Fasciolopsis buskii | reverse complement strand
AGCACTGTACAGCTGTTTCATCCTTGGCTTCCATGGTTTCTTTATGGTGAGTTGAGTGATGATATCACATGGTGAATTATTTCATGTAAACATTCAATCTCCTACTACTAAAAACTTATTTTTTAAGAAAGTGAAGATAAGTGTTGCTTCGGCGATGATCGTGCAGCGACTAAGTGTATTGTCTTCGTGAAATATTAACGCACGTAGAATTGATTGCCAAACTACCTTTGGAACGGGACTTTGGAATAGAAGAATAGTCAGGTTTGGGCCATTTCTCAACTTTGCTGCTGTTCACACCAAAGACAAAAGCAAAATATTGTAAATTGCAAATTCCAACAGATGGTTTAGCCTCTTACGACTCATTCCAGACTTGCGGAAATGATTTCTCAATTAGTGGATTTTTGAAAAATCAATTTGTCGAAATTAAAGATGAATAACCGACGAGATCTGAAACCTTAGCCGAAATTTCTGTTCAGTCCGTCTGAAGTCAGTAAGGTGTTCAGAAGGACTCTGCTACTTTACCGGGAAATATCTCCTGCAATTTTGGTTTTAATAGAATTAACGACTGATTAGATAACAACAACACCGTCTCCGAGCCTTGCTGTGCTAAAGCAAATAGTTTGTTATGTTTACAAAACCATGTGAATTTAGTTCACTGAGAAATGTTTCCCCCCTTATATTGTTGAGGATGAAAAAGTAATTCCATCAAAGTTATCACCTTTATCAATCGATCTTAGTCGATTTTCAGCTAGATGACAATGGCCGCTGGTTGCCTTGCGTTGCCAGCCAGAAACTGCAAAATGCTGTGGGATAAAAAGCTAATCCAAAACTTACGAAAAATATTGAAATATAGCAATTCCGATGATCACCGTGATTGATGAGACTAGATATCCACACATGTAGCATAGCATATACGGATCGTACATCTGGATGAATGGAAATTATACAAGTGAAAATAACTGTTCATGTTATTCAGGTTAGAATTTGCAATTCATTGGTTACAAATATGTGACATTGATCTCCCATTAATTAGCCTGTGCCTGATAATGTCTGTGACTGATTTTGTTTGCATACTGACATCCACTGAACGCTACGAAGTGATTTTCCTGCGGACAAAATACATAAATGGAGATGGCGGAAACGAATTTTACATGAACTTTTGTGAATTTTTTAGTTGACAACCCAAAGCAAATGACGAGGACGTAGTCACAAACGGGCTGACCATCAGAAGCGTAATTAGCGAGAGCTCGGACGGTCACATACTGGTATATGAACAAATGAATTCATAGGCCCATCAAACTCCACCAAGGCTCCTGTGCACCCCTTCAGTTGATTCGGAATGTCGGCGAACAAGTAAATCCTTATTTACCTTTGGCCCGTTATGGGGACACCTGTACATAATGTGCAATGAACAGTTTTACTCTTCGTGTTCACTGATGCCATGCACCTGATTTCAGTCACATGTTAAACTGATTCTCTTCTGACTCAAATCACGATTAGACAGCAGTTCCAATGGCTTTATGGCACGCATTACACTGAAAGATCAGTGGAGGACTAATAGATCGGGAAATTCAGTGGCTAGAAAAAAGCGATTCTAAAGTGCAAGACGCATTTCAGATCATACTGCTGCGTCTGCACTAGCACGCGTTGCAGTTCGGGACGCCGAGTTCAAGTGACGAGTCCTGCTTGTGTTGTAACAACGAAGAAAAGCACTTTTGCATAACTTAAGTTATTGAGCAGGTCGCTGAGATAGCTGACTGCGAAAGACGTTAGGTAGAGCTTTCGTAATAAACGTTTCCGGTTGTTTACATCGCTGGCGTATTTAGTAAGTAATTAACTGTGCTGCTTTTTATATTACCCCTTATCGACCGCTAGGGTCATAGATGACTGTTTCGTAACCGCTGATTTGAAGGCTCCTTGTCTGCTGAAGGACATCACTGAAGCTGTTCACACACTCGTTATACTCTGCAGCCAAAATTAAAAGCTCTAATTAAAATACCCGTCATTCTCACACAAAATCCTAAAAGCAGTCGGATTGTCTTTGAAAGGCAGCCCCTAATCATTGCTTGTTTGAATAATCAAAAGATCACAAGGTGAACTGCAATTTTGCTTGCATCTTATGCTGGATTGTTTTGGAATACGATTTACAAAATCAGCGCCGTTGTCTTTGTTAAACGTTTACTGGGAAACTGTGACTTCTCCAAAAATGTTTGTTTTTCCTGTTGCCAGAACTGATGGCACATATGAGCGTTCGGTGATCACAAAAACGTCTATTCATCGAAGCGGGTTTATCCTGATACGAAATCAGTTTTGCAACAGACGGTGGTGGAACACCCTGGATTTTCAGCCTTCAGTCGTTGAAGTCGAGTTCTCCGTCTTGGTGCTTCAGCGCAGATTTTATTTTTCCCTCTTTTTGAGTTTTACGTGAATCTCGACGGAGATCAAACGGGAATAACAGACAAGTTTGACAAACTTCACAAATCCTGATAAGCATGTTACTGTCCATACATCACCGTCCACGGTTGCACGTGCCTTGATTCACAAGCCAGGGAGAGTAAAGTGATCGCATTTTATATAAGACCACTTGAACGAGCATTATGTGCGGCCTCGTTGGTTACTCTAACACGAAAGCATTTCTAGCCCAATCAGCAAATGATGGGCGTGTGCATTAAAACTCACTGTGACAGAATACTTCTGCACATGTTTGGCGATTTTTATTACAAATCAATACGAATTGCATTAGGCATGAGTCTCTCACTATTATAAAACCGAATATCCTGATACGGAGTGCACTGCAGACCAGCCAGTCAGGAAATAATTATTCAGCAGAATGTCTACTGGTCTTTTGTAACAAATTGGTATCGTCTTGTGTAGTCCGTGTAACCAGCTGTGACATGGTAACGACCGACTTGATACTTTATAATCCTCATTTCTTTCATTATATTGTTCCACCAATCGAGCTACCGATGTCCTGAATACAATTTGCCAATTATTATTGTCACGTAACCTACTTGTGCGTACAATGAAACAAGTCCAATTCAATAGACACTTATTCATGAGGTTAATTGCACGTTTGTCAATAAATATTTGCCTGGAAAAGTACATTCTATAAATGTATATAAATATATATGAGAGTCTACATGAAAATAAAAACAAAACTTTTCCAAGCGACCATCAATTTCTTCCAATTCATCATTTTTTCTACGAAATTCTGCCCAGTTTTGCACCACTCAATCGTAAAAATAATCCTAATAAGTTTCGTGTATGTTCTTTGCAATCAAATTTCAGTCTTAAAAAAACACGTTACCGAGGGTAACCGAAATTTCGGCCAGTTACATGCCCTACTTGCAGCGCTTGTACTGAAAAAATTACCTACACCAAGACGTCACTAGACATATTGCTTGTTCCTTTTTCCGCTGACCTGTGCACCTTCAGGTTTATTAAGCAATTCACAAAACAGCTCGTCAGCAAAATTGAAACGCTGTTGTTTCCCGAAGTAGTTTTTGTGTTCTATGGACTCTTGATAATGGCATGTTCAGTTTTCTCCAAAGATTTTCTTCTTCTGTAGCGTCATGTCGCAAACGTTTATTAAACGGAAAATTAAAGAATGACTAAGCACACTCAAGGCCGCAGATACCAAGGTGGCTGTACACTTTGGGTTAAAGTCTCGTCGCTTGTTTTCACAAAATATCGTGCGGAAAATCTCGGTGCCGAATTATTAGTCAAAGCTAACATCAATTTATTTACAGACGGTTACTTACAATTGAAAAAGGAATAGCCACCATAGAGCAGTTAGAATAATCCGCCCTTGAATTCCATGTTCCATTTGTGTGGCAATAACGGGTACAGCTACCTGAAATTTGAGTAAACCAATTATAAACAAAAGTGAGTGTTACGAAACGCTGCAGCATCTATTTCTTATTGATTTGCAGTTGCGTAAAGGAACAAAAAGGGGTCAAGGAAATCATTTCTTTTGATAACCTCCGTAAATGCATTCCTTTCGTTTGTTTTAGATAGAACTAACATTCCCGAGTTTTGATCATCTTCACTATGTTATTTGTTCTTGAATTTTAGCACCCCAACGATTGGCATGCATCAGCTGGTTTGCCAGTTCTTGTGTGTTCCGAGATTTAAAGAGTTTGGCATCATAGTATATTTTTCATCCCGTGGAAAATATAAAGTTTTCTGTGTTTCTATTCTTGTGTATGCAATGTGCATACCAAACAACGGATCCAGCGGCAGAGTGCACGGCCACGTCTTGACTGCTTAGTCAAAACAATTGCAGGTGAACGAAATTTTTTCTCAAACAGAAGATAGCGAATATCCTACAAAATCTTATCTGCTTTCGAGCAAAAAATGTGTCCGAATCAGTCGCGCACATATTGCTTTCCCACCGATCAGGACAAATTTATCGCCCACAAACACTCAGTCGTGCAAACCACCCGCAAATTTTAGCGTTTGTTTTATTGTGTGAGTTAATAATCGTAACTTTTAATTACATAAGTTAACTCCATCGATTGCGAATAGACTGTGCATAAGTTGGTGTGACGTGACACATAGGAAAATGATCACCTGTTTTATTAGTATTGAATAAGCTAGCGGGAACCTCACCCTTACTCCTCGAAGTAGAAACATCTCAATTGTTTAACCATGCTTTGCAACACCGTTCCTCATCTGTAAACTAACTCACTGCTGAGGATCAATTCTGCAGTTTCATTTGACTATATATGAGTGACACATGCACCTTTCTGACATTCGTCACTAATTTTGACATAATGTTTTCAGCCAGTCACAGGTTGCTCTCCTTGGGGATAGCACTGCAGATAGTGATAACATTTCTTGTGTTGATTCACATGGGAATAAGAAGATAACTCACCGGTGCCACTGAATTGATAAACGTGGAATCGCTCCGGGCAAGATACACTTGCTGTTTCACCTACGGGAGTCGGTGGCCAGCAAACATTAACTCCATCCACTTCAGCCTGGCAATAAGTCATGTTGAAGTCTGAAAAAACGGAACAGATAAGCGTCACATGATGTTTTCCTTTTTGTGAACAAAACAGCCGATACCGCTTGTCCCATGTTCCGTAAATTGAGTTCCCGTAGACAAACTCTTCCCAGTGTTTAGTTCTTATCGGTGATAAAAACTTGTTCGTTTTATTCCAAATTCACCATGTTACGCATCCTTTTTGTGTTTGCAAATAAGCAAGACAATTAGGCTGAGATAATTAGCAAGCAACTGTCTCCTTAAGTAAAAGTCTAATAGTAAACACCAAATTTACTCAGCTCTTGCTTTTTTTCTTAATCCATTGACTGAGTTCTTTTGAGTTCCTGTATTGCCAAGTTATGTGCACAAGTACTTAATGGCACCCAGATTTATGAATGCCATGATCCATTTACACTCCTATGTCATTCTACTGTTAACAGAATTGACCTTGGTTTATTCGTCCTGGTGAAACAATTTACTTACACTGCGAGTGCGGGGATTGCCCAACTGGCGATTGCTTACGTGTACAGTGAATTAGATATAATAAAGCCTACCATTACAAAAGATACCTTATTGTATCATAATGGACAATATTTTTCCTTTAGCAATAGCAAAACGCACTGAAAAACAAACATTCAAAATAATTTTCTGATTTGCCTCAAGCCGTCAGCGGTTGATGTCAAATGTTTTCCTGTTCCCTATTCACTCTGGTTTTCTTTTTTTTGACTTTCCATTCTTGAAACAACAAGGTTCATCGCGTTCCGGAAGGAGACTGCTGTCAAGTGGGCAAATCGACCGGCGATAAAAGAATTCGATAGCCTGACCTTAAAAGTGAAATGCGGTTTAGATTTTTAGTTGACCACCGCCGGTTATCGACATTGTTTGTTGTGGTCTACCAACTGATATTATCCAGGGAGAATAATGAACCAAATCCCACACTGTCTACTGGTCCGCTGAGTCTGTTCAGTTAGTCTGCATTATGTTGACAAATGAAACGTCGCTGTCATGGTAGTTTCACCGGTTTTAAACTAAACCGGGAGGTGAAGAAATTCTGCCTTGTAATTCTCTAGGAAGATCCCAAATGGAAAACAAACATGGAACAACAAATCAAATACTTTCATTCTGTTAGTTAAAGTAATCTAACAGCTGTACGATGCATATGCGTTCAGTGATACATGTGGACAAATATTTGGTGTGAACAGTTAAATCGCTTTATGAATGTACCAGCTTTCTGAATCAGGAATTGAGATGATGTATAAAACGTGTATTAATTGTGGCGTGCCGCTCGAGCGCATTAATCCATAGAGATTCGTTCGAAAAAGATTCTACGAAATACTCTCGGAAAAAGAAGAAAAACAAAGAACATGAGAGATAGACAAAGGGTGCAAAAAGTTGATGCAATGTAGCCTGGAACGAAACCAAACTTAAAAGCGGAGAGTTTAATGTACAATTATCCCTTTTCCTGTCTAACTTTTCAGAAGAACATACAACAGCATTCTTCTGGAATAAGTAAACAAAGTTCCTGAGAGTTTTTAACCGGTCTCACATGGTTTATTTCATCACTGTTGCTAAAAGTGAAATGACTGGTGATCCGATGAATTCTACTCGTAGCAAGCTGTTTCGTTGACGGAGCGTCGTTTCGAAGTTTGGCGCAGAGAAAAAAAATATGAATCTAAACGCAAAAGCCCTGACTAAGGTATCACCATTTTGTTGAAATGGACAAGAACCAGGATCAATCTGTTGCTACTCTGTTTCCTAACTACAAAATTCACTCTGGACAGAGCGGATAATTGCTAATCTTATTACTGTTGCTAAGATTATGAGCTTGCAGCTAAACTTGACATTTTGGTTCGAGCTTAGTCCGTTACAGAAAAAAATTACAGACTAACGCCACCCAAATGACAAACGCACTATAGTTTGATATTTCCTTGTTTCAAGAGATTTCTTTTTGTGCAAACAATTGAAAGTGCATTTGACGAGAAAACGCGTATATTCGTTTCCATCGAAATCTTAGAAATGATGTCATGAAATGTAGTTCTTCAATAATTTCTCAAAAGGTCACGTTTGCAACAAGTTTTTATTTAAACATGCTTCGATATCTTTCTCAACCAAAGATATGTTTTCTATCTTAAATGTTTGTTTTTAGGTAACCAAAGGATATTCGTTTTTCTTGGACAAGTACGAAATGCTAAATACAACAGCAACTCTAACAAAATCTATGTTCGAAACAACTAATGGTAATACGAAATATCTGATTACTTATCAGCTGGATCCCATGAAAATGTTTGTCTGTAAATTAGCACACATTGGGCAAATTATCGTCAAACGACAGGTCGTTACTTGTTTGCTATTAATCGGTTCATATTTGCAGTCTTCACAACCGGATCAAAAATTATCCTGCACAGTATGCAACATGTAAAATTCTTTCGATTTTCGGGATAACTTAAAATGTTTGAGGTGAGGTGCTCGGCATTTTCTATTCTTCATTATTCACTTTTTTCTATCAGAAATAGAGAATTATATTTTTGCCCTTGACAAACTGCGCACAATGAAACTCAATCGGATTCAGGCACCTTTGCAAACTGATCTCTCACGTGATTTTCAGCGTCTACTTTTCCACTAACTCACTTGACAAAAGTCGGCGTTCAAACACTGCGGCTCAGAGCGTAAAAAAGGCCAGCAATTGACTGAAGTTAATTATACAATCACCTGCCTTGATAACAGCAATTTTCAATACCTGAACCATTAAGCGGATGTGAAAATTAGTCTTCTGTCAGTCAAACAGAAAAGCAGCCTTCATGAGCTCCACTAAGCCCAATTTCTGGGCGTCATTTTCACTGTGCTCCTTTAGTTAGAACTGTTTTGCATTTATTGTTTAATGGCCAGATAATGGCGTAAAAACGAACAAAAAACAATTTGAATATCGATTGATTTGATAATTATTTCATTGACCTTCGACCACAATAACAAAATTTTTTCTACTCTAATAAACTTTTCTAGCCTCGTAATTTATTTAAAAATAAATGTTTTTATTTCTTAACGACACAAGTTTGCTGCACAAACAGAAATGACGTAAACGATAGACATTTTGAAAAGACTGCAAACATTGCTTTTTCCCAATGAAAGTCGAATACTGTGTTCTTCTACACTAAATATCTAACCAATACCCGTATCCTTTGGTGGCCTACTAGAATTCTTCAGTTCATTTCGAGCAACTGACTGCACCAAAATTTCCAAACAAGTAAGAAAAGGCAAAAGCGACATCGATTAATTCCTTAAAATATTTACAGCCAAATGGAACTGGGTTTTGTTTACTTGTAGTCTTCAAGATAAAACTAAAATATGGTTATCATTTCCCAATGCTTGTCTTACCAACCAGTTTGTCCACAATCAAAAGAGATCAACATAACATTCAAATGATTTGTATCGTCAACCATTCGCCTGCCAGAATACATCGAGATCATGAATCTATCGAGCATCAAGGCATTCGAATGTTGTGTGGCAAGTAAAAGAAAAATGCGAAATTTTCCGTTGATTTCGAAAGCATTATTCAAGATTTCATTCATTCTTCCACTTATACGCCAGTCATATTTGGATAGGGTGATGATATGACAGTAACAGGTTTTCTCGGGAAGAGGTGCTCGACATTCGCCGCACCACTAAAATTACCACAGGGGTTGGGCCTAACAGTCTGTCCTCAGCTCTTTTAATGCATGGTGCTGTGACCCTGACGAATGCCTTCAATTCTCCAATCAACTCATCGTTAAGCTCGTCTTCTATCCCTGACTGCTGGAGATCCGTCACTATTATTCTCATCCCAAAATCTAACAGTTCTACTGCTTTGACAAAACGCTTTCATCCCATTGCCTTAACATCTTCTAGTCTTAAAGTGACGGAGCGTGCCATACTCAAGCGCCTGCGTTATTCTATGTATCCTCCTGACGACCCATTTCAGCTTCCCTATGAATCTAATACGTCTACGTTGGACGCTGTCGCCTCCCTCATTCACCACATTTGTAAATCCTTAAAAGCATCTATGAAATCCGTCAGTCACACCTTTCTAGACTATTCATCAGTATTCAGTTCCGTCCCACGGTCTCTTCTACTTCACGAACTGGAAACATTCAGTTGTCCAATGCTTATATTAGCATGACTCTCTGATTATTTCACTAACCCTACCCAGTGCACACGGATGGGCGGCAAAACGTCAAAACCGTTGATTAACAACTCAGGAGTTTTTCTCTACTTACATCAGCGACTTATCAACTAGCTGCCGTTGTCATCTGTTTAATTGTGCTAATGTTGTTGCCCTCTCTCAAGCCATTTCGAACCACGATGATTTTCAAAGGCTTTCCAACAACCAATCTTCTGTTTATGATTTCTCTGCCCCAACTGGTTTAAATCTCAACACATCTAAATGTTTCGAATGTCTGTTCTCGCTCACTCTCGGTCACCCCATCCATACGAATCGTCTTTCATCAACTCAAAATCACTTACCATGGTTGATTTTGTAAATTATCTAGGAGTTGATAATGATCAGAAGTGGACTTCTCACATTTCTACCCGTGTAAAGTGTCTCCGACAATTGTCATTTGAAATCAGGTAGCTTCGACACTACGAGGTGAAACAAAGCACCATCTCCCGATTTGTATACCAATGTGTTTTTCCAATCCTTCTTTACTGTTTTGTTATTTTTTCAGGTTCACTTAGAAAATACTTTAGAGTTGTTCGCCGGGTGCTATCAATTATTAGCCGGATGTACTTCATACTACTGACTGAGTTGTTCTTCAATCTATGAGATCAACTTTTATCAGCATTTGAGAAATTCTCTCACAGTGTTTTCAGATCCCACGATTTTTAAAGTGTTGCTCTCATATTTCAACACGATCTGCTTTTTATCCCATATCCTCTAGAATCAATATCTATGGGAACTTCACTGTCCCATATTCAGCACGCATTTCGACACACCGTGACCGTGTTTCAGCTGAATTCCTGAGCAACCTATCGTAATGTGCTCGCGCTACTCGCAGATGAGTTTTTTCTTTTCACCTTTTTTCATGGTGATGAGTGTAATTTTGTTCCTATTTTATTTTTTTACCCCCAAGTATTTTTGAGCTCAATGCGATAATATTTTGTGTGCAAAATTATATACAATGCAATGCAACATAATATCAAGTTAAACTCGAGATGAGTATTATCAGCGCCTCTCCTGTCACAGTTCTAATTTTCATAGAACTGTGACTATTTAGCAATCAGTGTTCATTTTGCTGGATCCAAAAATTTTTCTTTTTTTTCTCGTTGTTTATCACATAGGTAATGTTGTCTGTTATTTTCAACTCGAAGGGTATGACAAATCGTGGATTATTCGTTGTACGTTTATTCGCCAAGTTTACCTACACGACTAACTAACAAACTAGGCTGATTTCCATTCTGATTTTCCTAAGGGATAGTTAGTTTTATCTTTATTTATCATTTGCTAGAAACGCTGGTTTGAGTTGCATTCATTTACCATACATGGGCATCTAACAAAATCACTAGACACAAACTTTACTACATATACATTTAAACGTGGGAATTCTGTCTTCATATTTGAGGAAACGTTGTTGAACTTATGCGGCTAAATATTTGGTGGACAGAAACTGCGATTGGTCGAGTAAGTTTGCCGTCATCAAAATTTTTCGCTATTTTATGTCGATCCCTCAAAGATAAACATTTTGCAGCCCATTCTAAACAGTGGTTTGTGAAGCTCATCCCCGACCGAGGTTGTTGACGGACTATTCACTTTTACACAACATTGTTTTTTCCGTCCTCGAGCAACCTCAAAACAAATTGTCCAAAGGAATACTTTTGTGTCCGAACTTACAAAAAATAGTTTTTCCAGTTTTAGACTGACTTGACTTCCACTGTTTTGTTGTGACCGCATGTCTTGTTTTAATTGGGCCGTAGACTGACCAAATAGTGACATCTGGCTCAAAGCTAGGTGAATTTTCATTGCATGGTAGCCAAGATTCCACAAGACATCACCCTTTTGGCTAGTTTGGGCTGGATACACTATTTGCTCGTGGCAACATGCATGTAATTTGGGGACGCACCAATAAATCTGGTGTAATACGTCTTTTATTTTCTTTTTTATTTAATTAATCTAAACTAAGACAAGGAACCGATTTTCACATTGGGCGCGGGTCAAAATCAAGGTTCATCAGGCTTTGATTTCGCTGGATTTAAGCCCACCTTTAAGTGACCATTTCATTGCACATTTTCTCGCAAACGACGCATAATGCGTTTTCTTTCGGCTGTTTGACTGTGTAGCAAAATGACAGAAAACGAGCACTGGCTGCAACACCGTGTCACACTTTAACGCAAACCATGATTCGTGCTCTGTGAACATATGCCCGTACTGATACATTCAACTTAGCAAGGTTTTTTTTGCTTTAACGTTAAATTTTCGAAATCCTTTCATGTCCCTCGTTCTATCTTCTTAACCCCCGATGAATCAAAAGAGAACGCTTTCTGGTTTGCTTCAAACCTAAATTAGTTTTATTCAACTTGGTCAAAAGGGGACATATCCTTAATCTGTATGATTACCAGAAGCAAAGATTAACTGTAGCAAATGTAATTATGGCAAAATACAAATTCTGTGTTTGTATGTAGGCAGTTTTCTAATTACCTTCTTGCCAAATACAATAATTTTGTAGTCATCGCCAATGTGAACGGTTACGCCACTTGGAATTGAAGATCCCCGTCCTTCTGGTGCTTAACACCTGCTCAACTTCATACGTTTTCCACCAGTGTAATGTTTATTTGCTCACTAAAATTCACCGAAGATTATAACAATTTTACTAAACATCCAAACGCAAACTGGTAACGGTGATCTATCCTCAATGCTTTATCATTGTTCAAAAGGTCTGGAACAAATTTCTCACTAAAGACCGTCCGGTATGCTTTACCTAATCAGTTTGCCACCACGTTGACAAAATTTTTGCAATTTTTATAAAGCTTAACGCGGTTACTTTCAGTGCTCACTTTTCCTCAGGCTAATTCTAATGAAACCGGCTAGACCGTCATCCTTTAGAAAGGAGCCAGTCTATTACATCCTTCTTCTTCCATCAGCTATATGGCCTTTGGAAGAGAAGTCAAACAGAAAATGAAATACAGCCAGAGGGACAACCAAGATCATGATACCCAATTGCGCGATACTGTTTTTTCACTTAATTTCTGCATCCATGACTAACTTTTACAATACGCATTTTCGGTCATTCACAGATAATATGTCCTTTGGACCGTCGTTAACAGCAACTTTTACTCTGGTCTCTGGCATTTTTCATCCCAGTTCGTGCCTTTGAGCGCTGCTTGAGTGATGGGCCATAAGTTCCTAAACAACTGCTACAAGACACTCGCGTGGAGAACTTCCAAAGAGCTCTCATTATAGCATTCTATATATTTTAAAACATCCTCTTTGTTACTGCAGATCTAGTGACAGGCCAGTTGGCGCAAATATAATCTCATAGCTTTCAACGACTTCCGACCTAAAGCGATTTTCACTTGGGGTTCATAACAATGCAATGTTCATGCTTGTAATTTCTTCTCCAAAGCGGTAGTACTTCTTGCCTCACCGGCCACATAATGCTTACTTGAATTAAACTCAAAGTGAAAGCGTTAAAAGAATAAAATTTATTGCATAGACAAAAAGCGAATCACGACTACGTGCACATTTAAGACAACTGTACACTTCAATCTGATGGCCCTGCTAGTCGTCTTAAATGATTAACTAATTTAAACCCAATCCTTGCACAGGTGCACATTCTGTAAACGTTGTATCAGACTGCCTTGTCTAACAAAATACGAATATGCGAAATAAAAAATATCTGCTAAGATTCATGGTTCGACATACTTTCGAGTATTCTGGTGTTGTTTTGGTACGCCAAGATGCATTCATCTGGGACCAGATCATTTTCTTGTGGGAGCATGATAAGAGATACAGTAGCTCCTTGTTCAAACAAATACAACGTAACACAGAACTCCTAACATGACACAATGGCCATATCAACGAAGGCTAGAAACTGATCCACCGAACAAATTATGCGTTAAATCCCAGCAGCATTCCATTGGTTACTTTAGCCAAGCATTTTATTGGTCTATTTTATCGATGGTGTCGGATGACAAAAGTAGTTATGCCAATCACGAATACTGATAGACGCATTTGCGTGTAAAACATAATGTAACGCAGATGCAAAAAACACGTAATATCACAAAACCGTATTCTTCGGTCTGCGGTACAGTAATTTTCAAAAGGAAACGTAAAAATTTGCTAGCTTCTAGAAAACTGTTCAGGCGAATCCTGTTTCTCAACAAATATGTGGAATACTATGATAGGCAGCTATCATGGATATGCACAAATTCAATACCAGCTTTGCATTATTTGATCGAATTTGCTAGCCGAAATCATGTTGACAACAGATCACTGATCAACGCAACTGCTCTGTATGTTGGAAATCATGGGGCTAGACCTGCTTTGAGCGTGCTGCTCGGATGAACAATGACCTCCAGAGAAGGTTTCTCGTCATCCTGATAATTAGCAGTCACATTCCTACCACTTGCACTTAACACATTTTCCTTGTAACTACTGCTAAATTCTCCATCATCTCTAGTGGAACTATCGTTTGCGCAGTCGTATCCGTCGTTAACCAATAGAAACAAGCTATCCAAATGGCTTGTTCGCATTTCCTCGTGTTCATTAACTTTCGAATTTGCTACTCTACGACCCTACAGCTCAGAAATAATAAATTTTACGGATGAGCTGACATAAAGATATGGGACATATACAGCAGAGATTGCGGCATCTCACTATAATAATTCGGATGTGTTTGACTTGATGAGGATGACACTAATAATAACGATTACGTTGATAAAGTTCATGTTGGTGCTGATGGTGATAATGAGGCCACTGTGATTATATTAATGATTATTATTGCTATTAATAATAGCATTCGGTTGATGATGATGGTTATGATCATCGTGTTTGTGGTTATTACCACGAAAATGGCTTGGTCAAAAAGTTGTTCATCCGACGTTCACAATATGATCAGCGCAATTGGCATTTGCTCTGTTGGTTAGTTAAAATTAGAGAAATTAATTGCCACTTCGGTTTTATTAATGAATTGGACAATATTGCAAGATGACAAGTTGCAACAATGCCAGAACTAGCTGCCCTGTGTAGAAACTGCATGAAATATTTTCAACTGTAATCTCAAGATGTGAGTAGCACTGCTTAATTAGTAATTAACTCAAGCAAAAAAAAATAATCTTTCTGTGCTTTTGTATACATTTTTCTGATTGAAATCCATTACCTGAATTACGCAAATTTTCACCGCCCATAAATTTGAGAATTGTACTTATAAAACTACAGCTAATTTCATGAAGTAGGCACGATATTAGTAAATGAGTTTCATAAGTTATTTTCTGACCAATTTATTGCACAACGTGCAATCACCGTAACTCGATTATCAATTTTTTGGGTAGGTGCTCTCTTCGTCGTTTTTCATCAGCAAAGAAACTTTTCGAATCGGCCCGGAAATCAAGTGAAAAACAAAACCAGGTCAAGATCGTCGAATAAGTTCAAGGTCAAAGTCAACTGTAACCCTATGAATAAAGAACTTTAACAACTGCCCACTTGCACTGATGGTGTCACTTTGACTGGTGATGAAACGTTTGCAACCTAAAGGCCAATTTCAGCCATCAGAACCTCATGAAAACCATCAACCTGAGCTACGACCAACACATTTTCAATTTCATTAGGAAATCATTTGTTTCCCACTAACCATCAGTTTCTCACCGGCAAATACATATCGCGAACCAATAAACGCTTCTTTGTATAAAATGCTTTCACTAAGTTGTGCAATCTAGTAATTATTGGCACTTCGTTTCGGACCTAAATCAATGGTGCAACGATTGACAAGACATCTGGAGGTTATTTTCTTACACGGTAGTATTTGCCTCATCACCCATCGGTATAATGTTCGATCACCAGATTATTAGATTTAACTTGCTTTGCACACCACCAGACATCGGTCCATACTCCTTTTGAAATATACATACCAGTGATTCCGAAAATGTTGGATTTGCACCAGTTTTCTTCAGCTAATAAAAAACAGACTCCATAAGCATATTCTGATTTCTGTCAATAACCAAATGCACATGGGGTTATTCTATAGTCAAAAATACTACAAAATGCAATAATTCAGCTAAATTTTTGATGAGTAAATCCAACTTGACGATCCCTGCTTACTCCGAAATAATTCATTACACAGTCTACGGTGAACAGATATAGGGCGAAATTTTTCGGCCGGTAAAATGATGAATCACTGAAGTCAGCATTCATTTATTACGATCCAAATCGATAAGGAATAAATTGGGTAATTATCAGTGTCAGACTATCCGGTTTAATCTATGGTATCATAATGTGAAAAGAAAATCAAATGAGAGTGGAAGAGAAGGGAGAAAAGATTGCATCCGTTTACCCTAAAATCAAGACGAAAGTTGTGCTTACATTTATAGGTTCCCTCCTCTTCATCATCTATTGCCGGGCTGCAATAAGCAACTTGGTCATCTGGTCTTCTACTTACTGGCATCATTACGACTATTTATTAGCTTGTCCAACAAACTTTGGTCAGTATGAGGGGATTTCAAGGACATGCACACAAACCAGTATAATGCTGACACCGATGAACTACTCACTACATTGTATCATTCCAGCGGGAACTCAGAAATGCTCGCCCAAACAGATTTACAAGCAAGATTCATCGACTGTCCCACTGCTTGAATCTAATTGAATTATATATATGGAGTCAATATTCCTCTGGGGATAGATGTTTGCCAGTGATTGGGACAGCTTTATTCGGCCTCAGGCTAGCGAAGCCGACCGAGCAAACTCCTAGGGTCCGTATGACAGAAATGTGGGAACTCTAGGCCAGTATATGAACGATTTCAGAAAGGTGATAAATGCATTTTGGATACTTTTAACATGTTTGTGCCCTGTTGAAAGTTAGTGCCACAAAGTGAAAAACTTAAAAATCAATACCATGGTGTTATCTTGAAAATAGGTATGTTGGCAAATGACTGAGCACGTTTTTACTAACAGAGCCCATTTAAACATACCAGTACTTCAGATGTCAGAATCATTCCAACTACTCGATCAATATTAGAGTCCAATCCTAGTAATTGAGAGACTCGCCATCATTCGTATTGTATTTTCCCAACTGCATCTGCTTCAAATGCGGTACCACTATAACACCCATGGGATATAAATCGGGTACAACTTCGATTTCTTCAACCACAAGTTCGGCATGCTATCTACTAGACCGAAACTTTTAGAAATAAGCCTAATCGAATCTCCACTTTTAACCCACTCATTCTTTAAATGATGAAGTCGGGGAAAAGCATCTATGCCATTTTGCGCTCAAGTGACTGAATAAAGAACGGCAAAGAAATTCTTCTGCTTCTGCAGTAACTATGGGGTCTTAATGTTTGCATCCACCCTTTTGTCCTAAGTAGTGACAACTTATGAATTTTCTCGTTGCTTCAAGGTTTCTTTTTTGGTGAAATAATTCACCGTGATATCATTGCTCAACTCACCATAAAGAAACCATGGAAGCACTGTACAGCTGTTTCATCCTTGTTAGGAATCATCAGCAGTGCATATCCACCGCGCCCGAACTGGGACGCCCTCTCTTTTTCTACTAAAACTTGGTATTATAGAACCGATGAAATGGGATCAAAAACCTGGCCGCATGGTTCACGGGAACAACACTCCGTTCAATATTTTGGTATTGGTTTGTCAAATTTCTACTGAATATTTTATCAGGTCCTCCTCGTGCAAACTACTAAAGAAACGTTACTTGCCAACGCGCGGAGAGCAACTTTTGAAGAATTTGGAGACAAATACAAAATGAATTCAACCACATGTCCGAACTGCGAAATAAGGCAACGAAAGTTCTCGTGCGGCTTGAAAAGTTAGTCCCACATTCGCTAGACACTCTCAGGTAACGGAAACAATGTGAAAAAGTGTTCCGGTGAACTACCTGAACCATGATAACATCAAAACAGAGGATGATTGTAATTAACCGACGTTTCTGGGTCAACAAGGATAACCACTTTTATGGCAGGTTTGTAACAGGATATGTGCACTAATCGTAAAAGAAAGCTGTAATGTGGTGAAATCGTTTTTAGACACTCATCCCAGGAATTCATATATATAAGGCAGAGTAGCAAAAGAAATATATGTAACCGTAGTTCACTTTAAATGTATAATTGTCCAACAGTAATCTGGTATTTCAACAGCCGGTCAAAAGTAAGTGATCTTGATCGCACTAGGGTAAACTAAAAACATGCCTTAAATGAGGAATTTTAAACAAAAAACGGTATTAATAAACGGATATGAGAACAAGTGATGAAGAAAGGGAAGAATAGACAGACAGGGGAATCTGATTAAAGGGAACTTCTGCAAGTGTGTTGAGCTCTTGGTAACAACGGTAGCTTTACCAGGTTGCTTTTGATGCACAACTCCGATTTCGTTAGCTTCAGATATCGTAGGCTCCTGACTGCGTAATACTTGGATGTGAAATCTGGGAGTTCCTAGCATCTGTTTTGTTGGCCATCTACGTATCCAATAACAAAATGCTGTGGAGCTTAGGGGGATACTGTCTAAATTAGTCTTTTATGTACTGGGTCAAAAACTGTTCATATACTTTTTTGACAAATTTCTCTGCGTTTTATTCAAATGATCTGGTGCTGGCTATTTTGTCATTACCAAGCATTTCAACATAAGCGTTGTGGGTCTGAATTCTGATAACGTCGATCAACTTCCCTACTTGGAAAACATCAGTCAACCGCGATCTCGTTCCTGAACCCTGATTTACCCTTTCTTTTCAATGTTGAACGCAGTAGGTCAGATCCAAACATTAAGCAATTTTATCATCGATCTTGCCGTTAAAAATCACAAAATAACCAAACAGGTAATTCTTTGTTGATAGAAATACCTATTGCACCCTAAAGAAGAAGCGAACTCAGGACGAACGACTGTGAGCAGAACATCAGTGAACCAACTATGCTGACTCTCAAGGGTTGATCTAACATCAAAGTTAGAAAACACCGGAAGTCACAACCTATGCGATTCCAAGTTCACTGATTTACCGAGTTTAGCCTATGCTTCTGGTTGTTGAAGATAACTGTAATAAATCCAAGGTATCAATCACAATCCCTTGTACTGCCAAAAGCAGCTGATGCATGCGTCACACGCTAACATTCAGCTTTAAATTCTCCGGTAGGACTGACAAACATATCGCTTGTTCAAAAGTAAAGTGTACCAAATGGATAGCTTTCTGACAACAGTTTATAGAGAGGTTAGATATTTTGTCCGTATTATTCACTGACAACTCGATGCAAGTTTACCGGTCACGCAAACCAGATGTTAGTCATTTCATACTGATATTTCAGGCCCGCTGCCTGTCGAAACTCGCAAAACTGCAAAGGTGCTTTCGATAGACAGAGGTAGGCAGTTTGCATGCTTAATGGTAAACAGTCTCACTGTTTTTCTGAGGCTTCGTCTCCCGTCACCGAATAACTAAAACGACTCTAAAATTTCTTTTTACGTTAGCTTCAGCCACATTGTCTGCGATTTAAAATATCTCTGATGAATGATCCAGATCGAGCTATTTTATTTCGTTATTACAAATCATTTGAATTCAACTGGCAGTCCCGAAATAGGGGCCGAAAACCAACCACGTTGACTAATATTTTGTGTTCGTACTGTGGTTGTATGCTGGAAGAACAACGGGCGACACACTAAAAGAAAAATGGCTATTTCTATCAGCGTCGGTTGCCCACGTTGCTGGCACTGCCGACATTATGTAACTACACCGACTAAAAACTAATCTGGAAGTTATTTAAGCAATATTCCAATAAAATGATTCTGTCACATTTGTAGATCTTCATAAAAGTCAAATAAATTGGGATTTTCCATCTCAGTCAACTTTCAGATAAACAGAACGATATATTTTTTATCCATAGATTAGTTTGACTTTGGTATATGGAGAGTTTTTATCTTGCACCCTTGATTAAGTACCTAAAGCTACAAATCAGATATCTCAAAATCGACCCTAATGCATCCGGGTGAGAACACCTAACATTTTGGATTTCAAATACATCAGTAATTTGGCACCTCACCTTCTCGGTCAACCATAGCTAGTCCAATGGCTCTAACTCCTAGGGTTTATGTACACGTAAACAAATGTACGCCCTTCACATAAAGAAGTGGCTGCCTTGTAGTCACAAAATGGCACAAGGAAACAAATGTAAAGTATAATGGAACATCCACTTTGTACCATACATGCAACAGTCAAAGCATAAAGCCGAAATTGAACAGGCAACCTTCTGTTTACCGAGCAGATGCTCTGCATTAAATTATCTTGCATTTCGTCGGCCTATTTTCCAAAGGAATCAAACAGTTGCGTGGAATGTAGATTATCGATTAATGATTTGCATGACCACAAGTCTCCCGTGCGCTATGGTTAATGTTCTCATAGTAGTTCATCTCTTGTTTCCGTCTCACTTAGGATGTCGTGGATATACGTTGCCGATGAATAAAACAGCTGTACATTGGCAGCATGATTTTTGCTGGTACGTTGTGCACTGATAACGCAAGATGACTAATTTCCTAAAACGCATGGTCTTCTTAGGCACACAGTGAACTTTTCTTCACGTAACTATTCAGCTTCCCATCAGTTAAAACATTTCAGTGTCTTGGAGGGATATCTGCTGAGCTCTTACCAACCTTTCAGATCAGAAGATATACTTTGTTTGGTCTTTAGCTGTATCACTACCTGCTATCCCGTCACCCGAACCTACGCAAACAAAGACAATCCCGTCTCAGACTTAGTATATATTAATCAAACGCCTGAATGAACAGCGTAATCGCCACCACAATAACGCGAGTATTCCAATAACCGAGCCGACGTTTTATTGACTTCCTGTACGTGATATAAGATTCAACTTACTTAGGCTTGGTTCGAGAACGGCTACCTCGGTCTAGGTGAGTTGGTTGCAGACGAGGTTGCGTGGGTTCTCTGACACAAATACAAAAAATAACCCGGTTGAACTTTGAACACTTACAAATAGTCCCGTGCGGTCTAATATATTTGATTTAAGAGGATAGGCTCCATTACTATCCTCCAGTTATGACAGTACATGAAAGTCTATCAAGCATTCAGATTGATAGCGGATCACTCTTACTCCCCTGGTAAGATAGTTGCATTCATAAATATGCACACAGTTGCTTTTGGTCAGATGCCCAACAGTTAAGCCACCCAAAAGTGATCCGATTTCAAGATTCCGAAGAAAATGCAGTCAAGAGGTCATATGACTCTCTCAAGGAATAAATATTCTTAGGTTTGAGAACAAAAGTTAAAACAAAGATAATAGGATATAGACTGTCATTTCGTTGGATCTTGTCACAATACATGCATCAACCAAAGTTGCTTCCTCAGAGGAATACAAGTTTACTGCTGCTTAAGATGAAATCACGAACACACAACACGCGCTCTCCTGCAAGTGTGGATGACAACGCCTAATTAGGTAGAATAGAAAAACAACTACGTCAACATGTTTGTGCATATCCCGACACGGTTTTAGAAGCCGGTGAGCACCAAATACACAAAAGCAATCGATCAGATCATTCACAATTTAATATTTGCACGGGACGAAATACCGCCTCACAATAGTTCAAGCTTCAGCACTAATCTGCTCCACAATGAGCACAAGACTGCCGGCGTGTATACACACGCAGAGGTATTTTCCAATCCGTGAAATCCACCTAGAACCTTTTAAACACCAGGAGCTGATAACTGATCTGCATGTATCTCGGTAGCAGACTCGAAATTGGTAAGAGTTTATTGTTTATAAGTGTGTACATATGTCACGTATTTGTATTTTGATACTAATTATCGGTGCATTTATGTTGTTACGAGACGACAACTTCAAGTGTACTATTCAAACGGTTTGTTCACTTCGGTGTTCAAACTTGTGACGTGGAAAAATCTATTTTTGGTTTATTAAATAGCTCCGATAGCAAGTCTTACGTCCATCCGGTTATCAGTTCATCCAACAACCAGCATTTTTTTATCTCACTAAGAAATGATCTGAATTTGTGATACCTGCCTGTTTCCTATAACCAGAAGTGAGTGAATTGCGTAACCTGTTTTCTCGATGTTTCGCTGATTTAAGGTTAGAATGCACGAACAGAAATACTTTTCCCAAATTCTCATAATTTCATTCAGATGACTTTGAAAACAGCGATCTTCACGGTTTTCCATTACGATGATGGTAAGCTACAAACGGCACCATGAGGAAAACTAACCAGATCCAGCGCATTCAAACAATGTCATATGATTACATTACGTTATTACTCATTTCCAATGGATGTGCTGAATTCAACTGTAATTATTATTGGGAGAGAGTTCAGTTAGGCAGCTACCCGACCAACAACAGAGCATGATTCGACTGACCTCTGCGTTTCTCTCACCAGGGGCGACTCCATTTTAGACAGAGTTATTACCAACCGCCTTGATTTGTTTTCCCTGAAGTTGCTTCCTCCAATTTCAAGTAGCGATCATTGTCGGCTTCTGTTAAGGCCCAAGATATAATCTAGGTCAACTCTCCATTCCTTCAGGTGGACAAATCAAATCCAAGTTCGCCTCCGCAACTTTTCACACAACAATCATATTCCTCTTCAGAAATCCGTCTCACTCGCCTCTGCTTGTTTCTGTTTTGTACCCCTGCTCAATGACAGTGTCGGGCATTTCACAGAGATGGCCAACGCAATATTTCATAGTTCCTGACCCTCAAAAACGCTATTCCTCTCACACGGCCGTATCTTCATCCAGAAACTGAAATCTCCGAGAAGATGTAAGGAGCAATTCTACAAATCTCGTAATAACTCAAGCGTGCGGTGAATTTCCAATCTAATGAAAGAGCACATTCAAAGCATCGACATTAC
>LUCM01005216.1:107979-217571 GCA_008360955.1 Fasciolopsis buskii | reverse complement strand
CTTCTGAACAAGGATGGATGGATGGATGGATGGATGGATGGATGGATGGATGGATGGATGGATGGATGGATGGATGGATGGATGGATGGATGGATGGAGATGCTTCTTTTTCTTGACAATCTTTTTGTCTTTAGACAAACATTACCATCACTCACACGAGAATAGTCCACATCATGTTGGATACCAACAACGAAAGTAATTGTTCCAACACAAGAATACCTGTAGAATAATTTGCGTAATTCCTTTGATAGAGTGAGATCAGTAAAAATGAAAATCGCTAGCTTCTGATGTCTCCCGGGATGTCAGTTGTCCAGGTTGATTTTCGTTTCTTCCATCATGTCCCAAAGCGTGATTCTTTTAGTTCAAGGAAGGTGGAAACATTAAAGAAGTAGAGCGCGTATTCTGTCTATTAGAAACGACATGACTTAATTCGATTTGACAGCAGATATTTTATTAGTCACCACCAATACTTGTGACACCTTGAATTGATACCAGCAGACCACTGTTGTAGGTAGCAGAAAGTTTATAAATGTTTCTTTCTCATCAAAAGGTGTATGCCGCATGCTGGTAATTGACAGCGGCAGGTGAGGCTAGTTACTTCGATGATTAAAATAGGGCTAGACGTGGTGTATCCATAGATGATAGTGGCGCAACGGTGTTTGTTCATTTGCTTTATTCATATTTTGGATTAGTAAACTATAAGCAAGTTGTCCGTCTGTTAATCATTCGTTTTTATACACCGTTTGCTTATTTTTTACCCTTAATGCTTGGCAACTTTTCTTTCAACACCTTAACCGCGATGGTTTGGCGCCAACTTAATTACACGGCACCTGGTTGCTGACCCATTTGTGAGCAACTAAGTTTTTATCGACACGTGTGAATGAGTCATTAGCTCACTATACTGCATTGTACAAATTCTAATACAATCGCTCTAAAAATTAAACATATGATTTGCACTCATCATGTTTGCTTATGCTGCTGTTTAGTTTGGCACATCAAATGACAGCTCCTTAGTTTATCTTCGGATCTATGCAGCTGGTTTTGTTATGAATGAAAATCCCATCCCATACTTAATTCTGATTTAATCCACACCACCGATGACAATGCTGATCCTTTCGTATGACTGGTGCACCGTTAGATCAGCAAACAGTAAACAAGAACCAACCAGCCTTGTGAACATATATTCTCATGCTTAATTCCTTGTGAAACTATCAATTTCAGAGGTTAATTAAAAGAAATCCAGATTTACGGTATTGCTGGAACTCTAGCGTCCATTACTGTGCATCATCGTAATCCACCGGTAAAACTCTGCAGCTCATATGAACAAACCCGTGACAATGAAAGTGCGAACATTTAGGTCTAACCAGGGTAAAATTTTTGTTGCTGTTCCTTCTGATTTTTGGAAGAGTGACCCTCGCCGTTTTAAGGCTACCGCCTCAATCACTCCTAGCAACCTGATGTTTCCGTACTCAGAACCACTTCAAAGGCTTCTTTAGTCGATCTGGTATTGAACCTATTTGGAAAATTGTTTTAAAATCGCTAATCGTAAATGACTTTATGACCAATAGATATGAGCAAAATAGCAGCGACTTGCCAGTTAGTAAACCACGTGTCGTGGTGCATAGCTCTAGGCCACCTTTTTTCAAAGACAATAACGTTGATCCTGCGGCTCAGCAGTCTCGGGAAAGCATGATTTTAACCATTTTCAGCCACCAGAGTGAAGTCACCACCAAAGAAAGAAAAAGATTCTTAGCGGCTTCCATCCACGATGCTGGCATATCGTCCATTTTCATAGGCTTTGTGACGTTGCCTCCTGCTTACTCCTTCCTGTTATTGATTTGCAGCCCTACTAGGATTAAACTAAGCCCAATGGTGACGCTGTCACTTGTACGGATGTGCCCCATTTGACCAAGCGTAGCGTGACATGAAGGCACAGCTTGCAACTTATTGATACTGGCTAGTGCAAGCTTCCTTGTTTTTGCCCAAACTCAAGACTGTTTCAACAAACTTTCCTGCCAACGTCATATGAAGAATTCCAATGTACTAAACATTTTTATTTTTAGTGACATTACTGGTAAAATGATTGGTCACTTGTGATTTCTTGTGCTTTTAAGATAACTCTTGTCTGATCCTGGGAGTTGCTTAAAGTCAGAGAGTTGGCCTTTGTTAAGGCTAGCCTTAGCAAGTGTTGATTCCAGTTTTTAGATACCTCGTTATTGAGTCATTTTCATCGGGAGTGAGGTGATTCTCACAGGGATGTTGTCGGTCAGTTTAGATCCACATTCTCAAAATAAAGTGATATTTGTGGAGTGCAATAACCACAATTTTTCAACGAAGGACGTGGCCAAAAGCCTTTGGTTACTGAGCTTCTGTGATGCAGTCACAAGGAGTCCTTACGACCCCTCAAACGTGTACAGAAATAAACACCTAGATGTCAAACGAACCCATATTTTCTGCCGTTAACACACAGAGTTTCCCAAAAAATCAAAAATTATGAAAGCGCATTTCACGGTAAATTTGACCGGTGAGGGTTTTGCAAGAGAAATAGTGTAAATTAACCAATATCGGGGTATTTAGATAGCCCAATCTTGTTGACTTCTGAAGCAGCAGTTGGGAATTCCAGATTTTACACCAATCAGTTTCGAACATCTCTCGCCGGGAAAACATCGGACGTAATTCCAATGTGTCAAAAGGAAGTCATACAGAAAACGTATTTAGTGAGGACTTGAAAGCAGACAGAAATGATTGGCAGCCAGAGCAGATTGCTGTCATCGAACGGCACGTGCCCAGTCAGCTTCCATCTCGGCTACAATCAAACCACTCAACCAATGATTTTATCTATCCGTGCCTATTTTATGCCTGAATTGTTTACCATTCAACATTACTAGCGTTTTACTAGTGCACTTCAATGAGTTGTACTTTCTCGATTATAAAGGATAATCAAGCTGCGTTTTCGGTCTCATACCTCGTCGTATTTATGCAAGCGTAGCTCCCAATTAAAGCAACAAGATTTCACGAAGACATCTAAACAAATGATTAGCAAATACCAAATGATGACAAAGCGCGAAATCACTGATCAGGAGAATTTTTGCTGTATCGCTGATGTTACTATTTTATGAATTGTCTAAAATGTACAGGCCCGAAATTCTCACCTAATCTATTTGCCGGTAAGACACCTACTGTATCATAAACCAGCTCACTCCTTAGATATATTATGTTAGCCTGTACCTTGATTTTGAAAAGCCTTCTTGCGGTTTGGTGGCCAGGTGGACTCGCAAAAGTCCACTTGATTTTAGCAATGTAGGCAAGAGATTCTATTCAATATTTGGCGACTGATAACGGATAGGACTTCGGTCTGATGGAACGGGAAACTTTCAAAAGCCTCAGTTTAAGTTTATGAACAGCCCGAATCCAATACAACCCTGTGAAAGGCATTTGTCTATTGCGCAAATGAAATTACCATCAAAAAGTTGCCAAACCGTCGCGCTTATCCCCTTCAGTCGCATGAATCGCTCCAGTTTAACCTTAATTCGAAAAGCCACAGTTTTTCAGGCCTTTCAGTACGAGTAACTTCGCCCAGCCCTAACTGTGTAAACGACCATCATATCTCATTTCCAGTTAGGTCAGTTATAGATCGAATTGATCTGAACCAACGAGTTCAGATTCCGTTTGTCGTCCAGGTTATTTACAAGGAAATGCTGACCGTATCCCAAATCCGACCCCGATTAAGATTCGAGATTTGAGAAGAGATCTAAAAATTTCAATCTAATGTTGGAAAAAAATTCATTTGCTTTTTTGAAAATCATCCTCCCTGCCACCGTAAGTAGATCACAATGCATCACTGTAAGCACGGTGACCAATGTTCGTGCATCAAAAACTTAACATATTCATTTTATGTCTTCGCAAAGCCATTCGCGCTAAGCTTCCTTTCAAACTCATATTGTAGATTGTGGTTCCCTTCATCAGGACAGTTAGGAGCAAATGCAATGTGAATACAACCGCTCTCAAGTGTAAAGCCATTCTGCGTTTTAAGTAGTAAGAACGCTGGATGAATGTCATGCAGTATTCATCCCCCCACACACACTCCCCATAAACAATAGAATCCTCTTCTTTTGTTGTATACCCACTTGATAAACCCATAAACACCGCGTGAGTAGTTGCACCATCTTTATCTATACATATTTTGTTTGGCTGTTTAACTTGCGCAGTTTTTCAACCGAACGGTTTTTTGATTCCTCTCTAAATCAAACGATTGGGTTTTTTTCTCCAGGTGGTTGGTTCGTTGAGACAAAAGCCCAACTGTCTTTACAAACTATCCCCAGTGAAGAAAATGTACCCTAAAATAAAAGCTTCCAACTTTTGATGGCCGGCTTTTCTTGCCTGCTCATTTTCAGAAGGATATTTCTCGGGTTACGCGCCTTCACTCTCGTTCAACATCTGAAAGGACTCAGTAACTTTGTGTCGTTGCTCAAAGCAGCCGGTTTCAGGGGCGGCATGGAGTACACGGTTGATCCGAATGAATGGTTTTTAACCTGACAACGGTCGGCTGTTTTCAGGGAAACTGGAATTCACATAATCCTGCATGAATTGCGGAAGGCTAGAGGAAAGTTAGGCGATTACATCCGTGATGAAACAAAACGCGTGGAATATTCGCGTACAAGTTGCCTTGACGAGATAATTTGAAGCGTGGTTGGAGAAACCCAATGACTGTCCACTATTAGGGTGAAGTCAACAAATTTGTGGGAATTGTTACTATTGCGGTGAATGTTCACAAACATGGTTTGCACTAAGCGATTTTTGTTGACAGTGAAGCATGCAATGGCAGATCTTTGAACAGACTCGAGCCTGAGTTTGTGTAACCACAACACAGTTGAAGATCCTCAAATTCTCCGTCATTCCGGCCATGTTTTTAATAAAAAGCTGTAAGGAAAATCAAAATAACTGGCATAACATCAGAAGACAGAAGCTTCTTACCGATAGGTCTATCTGGACTATCGGAAATCTGAATTTTCTCCTGTCAATCAGGTTAGTTCCAGGTCTGTTGGTATCCTACGCACGGGTGACTGTTTGAGCATTGTATTTAAGTACAAGAGTATCGTAACCAAGAGTTCACAGAATCGTAACTTATCTTTATTCCACTCATCTTGGCGCTCCCCGTTGTTCTTACAAAGTGTGCTACCATCCAAGCACCCAAGTCCAGTAATCGTACCGGTGAATTTTCAAAATGATATTCTGAACAATGGGGCAGTTTACAAAATCCAATCAAGAATAAATATCAGAGCCTTACTGATCAGAAACGAGTAAAAAATTTATAGACTAAGATCTAGGTGAATTTGTTGTTGTCAAAATACTTTACTCACGAAAGCTGAGCCGAATGAAACACCTTCGCACTCTTAGTTTTCGCTCCACTCGCTAGTTTGTCATTCACGAAAAGTATTTGTTTCCTAACCTGATGAAATGTAATCAGTTACCTCTAGTTGTTTGTTCCAAACATCACGAGTTGTGTCGGCAAATGCACGAAGGAGAGAATGTGGAATGAGATGCCAAGTTACTCATTTGTTTACCAACCACAACTATAAGCAAGTGCACATGTGGCATTTAGTTAGATCATAAGACACGGTCGCGTCGCTGTACTCATTTGTATCGTCTTTGTGCCAGTTAGGCACACAGAACTCCCAAGGCAAAAGGTAAACATTAATTCATTTGTTTTATGATTCATTTGTTCGTCATAATAATATTCTGTATGTTTATTAACATTTTCCCTATCATGGCATTTCCATAGTCAGTTCAGCTACTTATTCTTTGTTCTAACCTAAAGGAGCAGTCAGTAGATCAGTAAAGTGGAACAAAGTGTAATTTGTTGTTCTCGACTTAAACGAGGTGGTCGATAAATCAACGCTAGGATATTTCATATTTTTTTAGTTCGAGTCCCCTGCCCTTACATTCGGCCAATTCCTTACCCAGCAGCCTTCAGTCAGGTAGCCCTCTTGTGAAACTAAGGCACTCGAATGTTTTGGTATTAAAAGAAATAAAAGATAGTAATAGACAGTCATTAACGCAAGCCCGGGGATGTTATCGTCAGCGGAACAGAAAGTCAGTCTGTACATCTAGTCCCGTGTTGGTCCTCACAGTCACCAATTTTGCGCACTTATTTTACCCTTGTGAATATAAAAGCTTGAAAACCTATAAATGGAGGAAAATATCTGCCTTTGAAATAGAACTGTGAAAAAGCAATAAACAATTATGCGGTTCGTTACCGATCCCATAGTTTCGTAACCTTGTGCCATATAGAAGTAGGCCACGTTATTGTACACACAACATTCAACATTTTTTGAAAACCCCATCTTTATTCTAATCTAATCTTGGACATTCTTGAATCTGCCATAGACAGGATTGGGGTTAGCCTCAGTGCAAATCAACATGCGCACTGGGAAAATGTAGGCGAACTAGAAAAATTTGCTAAACTGTTGACGAGAGAGATTTTTGCTAAACCAGGCGTGCTACTGACTGTATTTGCTAGTCTTTTTGAAATCATGTGGAGTGCAAAGCTGTTTCAATCTCGACAGTCACTGTTACCACGCTGAGTTGCTAAAGTGATTAACAACCCAAAACACTTGTCCGAAAAATTCTACTCGCGACTACTCGCAAATGTTTCCAAAAAAGGAAAATTTTTTCTATTTTCATTCCTGGGTAATTCGATTTGCAAACAGTAATCATTTGCTTCTGCTGTAGCTTCATTTCTTAACCAGGAATGAAATATCATGAACGGAAGAACAAAGTTCAGTGAAAAAATGATAAGCGATTCTTTTGTCACTTTCATTGAATATTTTTCTATTCGCCCCTGGAAACGGTAACATTCCCTGTGGCTTCTGTCAAACTCTACACAAATGCGGAAGAAGTTTAGCAAATCTACATTCATTCTGATGGAGTCCTTTTCTCTATGACTGGAAAAACATGAGAATATTGAGAACGGGTTAGATCGTTTCCACGACTGATCTAATAAAAATGCCTTTGTTTATAGATGAATGCCGAGTCACAGCTTTGAAGTTCGATAGGCCATTGAAAACAAATTTATTTGGCCTAATGGCCAGAATGTTCCACTCACAATCGTTTATCTCGCGTTCGTGTCCCAATTCCGATTCAGTGAATGTCCAATGGAGATGAGTTCCGGTAAAGATAAAACGGCCTCAGAGTGCTTGTGTTATTTCTTATTCTTTGACTAAGTGTATATTTTGCATGATTAGCCATTTAAATGACGCTGCATTTATGTATTACCAAGAAACCTGGCGGCGACAGACAGTAGCTGAAGACTTGAATTCTGGGAAGCTGGTCACGTCTAGTTATGAATTGTGAACTAAAAAACGTTGGAATGATGCACGATGAATAACTGCAGAAAATGAGCTAGCCTTTTGTGGTTACTGCTGCTGTTTTGCTCAGATTAAACAGTTTGATATTTTTCGAAATGAAGCGAAACGTAGAAGAAAAACAATTTTCAAGTAAACAGACGAGTTTTTCTTTTTCTCCTGAACATATCTTTTTGGGTGTCATCTAAAGCAAAAAGGAATTTGAAAGTGATTTTGCTTGTCATTGAGAAATCGAATTAATTAAACTATCCCTCACGCAGAAACACTTCAAATCAGATTGATGTTTTCTCGAAGTGAGGAGCCTTTTGGATCGTCTTATCGATCAATAGCAATCGGGACGAAAAGAAGACCGCTATTGCGGGATGTTACAGTTTCGTACTGCTCTTTTCAACCCCTTAGACAATGTGAGTTATATTTTCACGTTACATATTCTTGAGGTGGTTTCATTTAAGCAATCAAAGAATAAGACAGAAATGCCAACATTCTGAGGTAATGGTCTTTTATGCAGAAAAAACCTAAATGCTTTTCATATGTGCAACCCATGGTCAAAAATATATCAAGTCAGTTCAGCTAGTTGGGAAAAATTTATCTTGTGTGATGTTCAATTTTAAGTCTCGATGTCACTTTGGCTGGTGATCTTATTCATTCTCTCTTTTGCTCAAATTTTCTTCTGTTTTTCTTCTCTTTGTTCACAATACTAGTAATGCAGCGAAAGACAGGTTAAAAAGGTAAACAGTAGGCCAGAAATGATTATCCCTATGAGATGTCAGTTGACTCCGGCTTGGAACAAAGTTCTGATTACTTGTCAGTTTAAAGTTACTCGACCTTAGCTAGTAACGAACGCCGACAAACATCCAAATCCACAGATTTAGCTAGTAAGATGCAAAGAATCAATTACATTGTGCCAGAACCAATAGTTTGTGATGAAACGCATATATTTCATGTACCTCGAGTCCATAAACTCACTTAATTAAACATTTTGCGGAAAACCACTAGACTGACAGTTTCAGAGAACCACCAACGTCATATATATCCCACCCATACAACTCAGGTAACATTCACAAAGTGATGGCTTGAAAAACTTGGTAATCACATCCACATTTAACTATTTTGTTTTCTGGCTTGCATAGGGATCGAACTGTCAAACTTTTTTTCATAGTTTACAACAAATGATTCGCTAACTGGCTACGGGACTGAGAACGCATCGTGGCAGCGCAAAAGTAGTAAGGAATAATTTCTGGGGGCAAAAGCACTCATCACACACTGTCAAGATATCGATCAAGCGTTGATAACTGTACGGCCATTGCAAAGTCTTTGCTGCACTTAGGTTTATAGTAAAGAGAGCGCCAATAAAACGCATCAGCCGTCTGTCGAGCAACAGTCGTTAGCTGTTCAAATTGGCAATGGGAAGGTGGTATATCTTATGGTTAAGTTCACAGAACTGGTGAAACTCAGTCCACGTGTTCTAATGATTATTATGCTTAGCTAAATTTTTTCGCCCCAGGGTTTTGTTGCAGCTCCTACGCGATGGTTAGGTGTTATTGATGATTTCCTAGAAGGTTTTAGGAGCTATGCATTGCACCTCTTGTTTTCAGTAATGGAATGCGATTTATTATGAGAAATCAGCCTACCAAATGACAAATCTAAAGTAGGTAGCGACCATCTTGGTGACCCACCAAAGATGAACTGTTAATATTCTCGCTTTTAAATTTCTTTAAAATGCGTCAATCCGACGCTTGGGCGAGAGTTGTCCACCGCGGTCTCTACCTTTACGACAGAAACTGCATTGCAGTGTATTGTGCTGAATGACGGACTTTCATGTTAGTGCTGACAAGAACTACAGTCAAAATTAATTTTACGACAGTTTAAACAATTGATTTTCATACTGAACGCAAGTGCGAGTACAGCTAGTCGACCTGGTAATCTGCATACTGAACAATATAGTGCCCAATCTCTTTTCCAGAGTAGTGATTTTTGTACACAATCTACAAACCACGATAAACAGATCGACTATGTGCGTAAGATGTATCAGACATTTCCCACAACAACGACTGGATATGGAAACCATGACTATTCATAGACAGAAAGATTTCCATTGCAATTGCGAAAACATTGCGCTTCTGAGCAGACGAGAAACTGGGGTGTTTGCTCGATCACCAATTTCATTACCGTCCATTTTGTTTGGACGGGCAGCAGTAGCCCAGCGGCCAAAATGTATTTTGTTTATCAACATTTTTCCTAACTCTATCTGCTGTTGATAAAATTTTGCAGACTAACTATCAGCTAGGTTCTCGAAGTAATTTTTGGGGCTTGTTTTTCTCAAACGGATTTCTCTACCGATTAACATTTTGCATGAATTATTTGGGCTTGTGGACATTGGTATCGCCAAATAGGGTTCTGTTGAGCACAATATAGTAATGCGTGTTAGGATAGAAAATTTCGAATATTTTTGCTGGCAAGACTTCTGCCATTCTGATGCATATAAGTCGTGAGTTTCCACTGTACTAAACCGATAGTCGGCGAAGATGTGGTCATTATTTAGGTCACTCAAACGGACTCAACTTCCAAGACAATATAGGGCATTGTAAGTGCACAGAAAATGTAAACTTCGTTAGAAAATACATTTTTCAATTCACAAATTCAAGTTTATTTTTAACTTTGACCTAAGTAGCCGGACAATTTGAGATTGTCTTCCAATCAGACAAATTAGCCCAAAAACAGGTTCCGGTAAGTAACATCATTCTCTGTCAGTGAAAAGCGTACCGAATCATAAATATCTTCGAATTCTATGAATAAGCAAAAACAAGCTGAGAAACCACGAAGCCGGGCCTTTTGCCTGTTACGTCTGGGAAACATTCAGGAGAAATGCATATTGAATGTTTATCGAAAAACATTTTTTCAAATGAACTAACACACCGTTGTTGGTCCAGGGGGCAAACGGTCAAAGTTCCGGTTATTGCGAGTAACCCGTCTTCCTAAGATGGGTTTTAAGTTCGGCAGAGCGTTACGTCAAGAGTCGTTTTGAGTATTTTCCTGGTGCAATTTGTGCTCTAAGTCCGGGAAACAATTGATCGAACTGCTCAAAATCAGACCAAGATAGCATCAAAGATCGTAATAATTAGTGTTACCTTGAGATGCCATTTGTGCACCGGACATAAGTCTGTCTGACATCAACCAACTATTCAGTATACAAGATTACGGCAAACAGAAATATATCTCTAGTCACTACAAAAGTTAAGAATAATCACCAGAAGACTCTTTATCTAAGTGTGCCCGAGCACCTTTCAGGAGCACATAAATGCTCCAAAACCAACATTTAGGCGAAAATTACAAATCAAACAGGACTTGACTGTTTGCTTTGTGTTGTACAGGTTTAAGGGCGTCCAGTTATTTTGAACTATCCATACTCTCCAAAATCGATCTATTCACCCGATTCACTACTTGTTCGGCATATGGGTCAATGAAAAATCACGAAGAACAAACTTGTTTTCGCCGAATGCACGTCTAGAAAGATTGATTATTGACTCCTGCCTCAAGTGGTTGCAATCCACAGTTTGCGAGTGAATTTTCAGTAGGTGTTTTGCAAGGTGAACGCACGATCAGATAACGTTTAGAAATTCAAAGGCATTTTGTTTGCAAATCAGAGCTCAAAAAATGCACCCAAACAATAAACTGCAATATTTGAATAACATCCCTTCTCTGAATGTCTCAAAGTAATGAAACTGGCAAGTTTTTAAGGGAAGTGGTGATATAGTATGCGGTTTAGACCACCCAGAACACGTTGGCTGGGCTCACACAGACAGCGTATGGCAAAAAGAAAACAGGAGACTAGTATATGTGAAGTTGACATCGACTAACTTCTGGGTTGATACCGTAAGCTAATGAATACGATTGATAAGTTTCGGTTCACAGCTTTATAACCAACGATGTAATCTCTTCGGGCATGGTTTTTTCACGTATAAAACTAGCACCACTAGCTTTTGGACTTGTGTCCTCCAAATAGGGCTTCCTTAATCGTCAGCACTGTCTGTAGAACCCTTACGAAGCAAAGATCCTGCATTTAACTACCAAACCAAGTAAACGTCTTCAGATTTTCAGACTTTCATTGTCATTTTTATTCTGATTATTTTGCAAATTTGATTAAGTTGAAACCCACTTTGTCAATGAAATCACAAAATCAAATATGTTTGCAATTTCTCAGAAAACCTGAACTAATCCCTGTTGAAAATCGACCTAAGTTGAACAAACTACTGTTTCAAAAAATCCACGAACAATCTTAAGGTGATTCTTCGAACTGAATTTGTCGGTCTCCCAACTCGATTCAAGTGGATCACGCCACAGCGGTCAGATGTGTCCATTTATCAACGGGGTGGCAAACCATTGGCAAGCGGATCAGTTACGCTGCATCCCAGTGTATCATTCGTACAGAAATGGTGCATCATTTGATTGATTTCTTCTTGTGGAATCCTGAACTGTATTTTAAACAGTGTGGTGAACCACTCTTGGCAACAATTATTCTCTTCGCTGACAAATGTCGCGTAATATGAATGATTACATTAGGTTGTACAAACAGGCAATGAGTGTACATCTGGCTGAAGCTCCCACTTTTTTCTGTTGAGGATCCGTCTTGCGCAATTCAATTCCGACACCCCAGTTTTCTGACCTACTACAGCTACATCCTAAAACTACAGGTAGGCACTCCGCATTTCTCAATTAAAACTTCTCTCCTTTGACCACTGCAAATAACAACACAGGTATCATGTATCAAGTGTAATTCAAAGTATTACTCCCTGAACTCATCTGTACTAATTGGTAAGCATTTCAGCTCGCCTATGGTAGAAAAAGATTTTCGGAATATTTCGCATCAGAGGCAGCAGCTAGCGTGAATGGTCGACTTGAAAATGTATTTATTTTAACTCAGCTTTTATTGGCTAGAATTGAGCTAATCTTCCTGATATCGAATTTGCTTCATTAGCAAAATCGGAATATGATGAGTTTTCACGTTGTAACTGAGGTCTGTACGGCGAGAAGTACTGCTTCCTAATTTTTGCTGAAACCTGATGTGTATGTACGACAAAGTCCACCCCTTTGCACATCCAATCAACGATCACATTTAGAAACGGCTAAAGATTTCCAAAGGCCGTTTCACATGTTAGAAATCTACGAGCCCAAAAACACCATTCACGGTAAATGGCTTGCACTGTTAACAGACCATCCGGTTTCACCGTGCTATGTTACGACTAAGCGACGTAGGACCAGTCGATGGTTGCACGGATCCCTAGGTCGATTAACGAGAGGACGGTAAACCACTTCTTTCAAAAATTCCACGAAACGCAACAGCCAGGAAGATCCGCAGGAAGAATAAAGAAACGGTAATTTAATCAACGAAACCTAGATTATGTCAAATGCGAAACCTCTCGGAACATTATTTGATACCATTGCTAATCTTCAGCAGTTGATAACCGATTGGTTTTTATTATACCTCTAGCATGAATCGCGACGCCAGACAGCTCATCCCTATCAAAATGCACATGGCACTATGGATAAGTTTATTGCAATATTTCCCAGGGAGCACAAGATTGACCGAAAAAGCAGCAAAATACTTACGCTTTGAACCTCCACGAACAAATGTTCTTATCGAAACTCAATTTTGGTTGTAAAAAGGAACAAAAGAGACGATCAATAAACTAATCGATTGGCTTATTGGCCTGGCGTTTTGGATTTTATATGCGTCTGCTGCTAAACTGTATTTGACAATATTAGTTCCGACCGAACATATATATACTGTATTGCTTGGCTTCTTACATCGAAAAATCGACCTTGCAAACTCTTAGTTTCTTGTTTCTACATTTGTATGTTATTTTTGTGTAAAGCCTTACCAGATATGAAGAGGGCCTACCAACTAAAACACTACCGTCATGTTTTCTGGCGTGTGAAATAACGTGTATTTTAGTTGCTCAAACCCGCTGCCTTGTTTTGCTCCACTCGGGTTTTCTGTTACTGCATTTGATCTTTTTTGAGTAATTGCAGTTCAGTTATCAGAACCGTGTGCCACTGAATTCACTTCAAGTCCCAATAATGGTATTGCGCTTTGTGATTACTGGAAGCAGGTCATTTCTACTGAGGGTTTGAACTAAATGGGTTTTACTTTTTGCGGGATTTTGTCATAACTAGTGGAAGCTAGTGCTACGAAGCATTCTGTTGAACTGGGGCTTAAAATTTTAAACCTCGAACAGGAAACGCGTGCAGGTGCAGCAACAGGAGCTGTTCCCCGAACCCATAAATTGATAAAACTGAATAAGGCCAGTCGGACTAAATCTTTGCCAACGAAAATGGAATGACTTAGGATAAAAATGTTCTTGACTATTTGTTGCTGGTTATCTGTGATTCGCAGATTCATGCATCCAAAAGAAACCAATAAACCCAAAATAGATGGTCACAGAAAGAAATACTACCCACAGTACTTGTCACAGTTTTATCTTTTAGTTGACTTACAAGAGAAAGGGAGTTAGATCGTATACACATTCCATCACTGATCTTAATTGAATAAGCAACAGTGTCCCGCATCACATAAGAAATATCGGCAAATTTAGTTCACGTGAGTCACAATTTATTGGTTACAACAGCGTACTATGGGGCACAGGAATTGACACGCCCTCGCTCTCGGCGACAGGTGCTCGTTCGGATGCACAGAAAACAGCGCTCGCTTGTCGCAACAGAACGCACATGACAGAGATATGATAAACCAAACTAGGATTGCAAGAATGAGTCCCAATAGAACGAGGGCTCCTATTTCACCGGACGCTGTCAAATCCCTCGCGTCAACCGTATCCGCTGTTTGAGGATTTGGATCATCACCGCCGGACATCGGACGGATAAACCAAGGCCGTCCTCCGCTAGCCTCAGCCAGTGTAGCGCACCACACTGTTAGTAGCAGAACTAATAAAGAAAGAATAAATGACAAATCCACTCGTGCGGGAATTGCTGGAGTTAATAAAATATCTCATATCAAGTCTCACTTCGAAATAAACATGTACAGTAAGACCAAGATTGGACAAAAGGGTGATTGTGCCGTTGCTCCATATTCTTCAAATCTATGCCATGTGACGTAATGACAAACCGACAAAAATAAGAGCAGCTTACAGCAAAGCCTATAAATACATCTCTACAAATGTGCTAAAGACTCTGGTATTGTTTTGTAGTATAACTGTTCTGATAAATTCAGGGTTCATTAGCTTATGCGTACTTGCGTTTAAGCCTTCGGAGAACATTCAGATCTACCCTGTTCAGGAAAAACGGGTCCAGCGTGCTGGGTTTCAGTTTTCACCACAGAAGCCGTTTTTCTTCTTATCCGTGCTCCTTGGCAGCCAGAAGTTTTGTTGACTCGCAAAAGAAATGAACTGATCATTATTGTTTTTCTAATGTTGGGCTTAGTAAGAATTCAGGTTGTTAGTATAGTCAAAAAATTCAGATAGAACCCTAGAGTTCTAGTTTCCATTTGGGGTGACGCTGAGAGACATGTCGCTAATCGGCCATTTGAGTTTTGCAGAATAACGGTCTTGTTGCCATTGTACACTTACCGGTCATCACTAAGGAGTTTGCTACTTACTACTGGTTCCAAGTTTTCTGAACTTCTAGATCAGTTGAGTGTTCCGTGAATTATGAAAGATGAATACCAAACGGTGGAAATGGCAAATAACGAGCCCCATCTAAATAACAACAAACTTTAGCTCAAGCAGTATTTGAGCTAAGTCTTTTGAACGTTTAAAGATACAACAAAATATTTGTGGATCCCCGATGAGGGCAAACTGACATATATGCGAGCATGCATATAACTTGTTTTGGGAAAAGTCATTGCTTTGTTTTTTATTGGTGTATGCTAATGCGCACTGTTAAGTGCTTCAATAAACCAATAAACCAGTAAATTGTTCAAGTGTCGATTTGGATCAAACCGCTGACTATCTTCTCTCAGAAAGAACGTCTTCCCTTCAAAAGCAAAGTAGCTAGATCCGGTCTGCTTTTCCACTGCTTGCGAACGCAATGTAGGCCAATTACTGACAAACGCCAAGTAGGTGAAATGACGCTTAATATTTTTTAACCCCGTCTACTTATATAAAGCAGTGATTTAATTGGCAGCGATACATGTTAAACCAACAGGTTTAGTATTGCTGGAGAGATTTTTTCCACTGAGAACATATACAAGATAGTGATCTCTTCCGATTCACTAAAAACCTGGTCACTGTGCACAAGAATAAAGTCGCTGTTTCTGTTTTGTTCTTTATATCAGGAAATAACAGTTGTCTCTTCGAAGTGTGGTATTTCATTTCAGTTCAATCAAACACTTTCTAGCCGTTCTCACGACCGGCCATTAGAATCGTTAATCGTCCAGTGGTGAAAAAAGTGGAGAAAACCCAATGGCTGCTGTATCCCAGTCGGATATTCACTGCATTATTTGTCTCGTGTTTTGGGACTGAAGTTGATATTTAATAAACAGTCGTCTGCCCCGGAGTGCAAATTGGATAAAACCCTAGCTGTTACATGGTCTGTAGGTGCGCAACTTTCTGAATGGGTAAGATATTTGCCCAAGCATTCTCAGTAATTTCCTTGTCGTCTTTGTTGTCTTTCGCCTGTCTGTGAGGGACTAATGGCTATTCTCATATCTCCTAACCACACAGCGGCTGACCATTAATTAATGTTATTTCATCGTAAAAGCCCATTGCAAATCATGGAGATCCAGGACAATTTGTCTGTTCTGGTTGCGTTATTTTATGAACCCGAAAATACCGACGTTGGTTTGATAAGCTGAGGAATCCAAGTAATTATCAGAAGCAAATTTTCCATCCGAAACCTTGATCTTTCATAGCAACAAACTGTGGGTTAGCGAATGTCTTTGTCAAAATGAGCACGTCAAATTTGGTTCAGTAGAACCCCCAACATCTCGCACGTGCCAAAATTAAAAGTGCATGGGGGAAGTTTTTTAAGCGTTACCTTGAAATCCAGTAAAAAGACGAAAAAGGTAAGCGAAGGTCCTAGCAACCCTGAGCTGGAAAGAGAAAATTCACGGAGGTACGACTAAGACCCGCAAAGATTTCTACGAAAGGTTTATTTCGCATCCTTACGTACTGCACGATAGATTCTACTCAATTCAAAACTCTAACAGAAAGCGAACACGATAGAAACGGAATGGACGTTCCGCTAATCTGTGAGTTCAATGTTTACTAGCAATAGTTATAACAATGATAATAATAAAGATAATCATATTACTATTAGATTTATTACCCACTATCCATCTTGACTTTCTACCAGAGGCTGTGGATGGGGATAACAAAGCAACCCTGATTTGTATTTTTACGATTGAGAACGGGAACCAAAATATCAACTTGTACATGGTCGGACAGATCACAAAAACGGCCACCTAGTTCACAGTTTGTTAAAGTAAATAAAAGGCACTTTGGCACAATAAACAACTCGATGAAAAGAATGTAAATTTACCAGTCATAAAGAGCACAAGGAGAAAGGCAAAACCAAATCAGGTTGGTATAATCAGCAATAAACACGAAATATTTGAGTTCAACAATCATAACTGATCGTCTGCTGGACGTCCCCGGGGATATTTATTGGGAGTCATTCTGAATTTTTAAGTCAGTGAAATAACCAACGCGAACTTATAAAAGATATTGACTAATAACCTGTCTTGCATTGATGTCGAACAAGGCCGATGAGGGTAAATTGGTCGAGTCTTGGAGCAGTGTCAGCCTGACAAAACACCCTCCAATTCACGTGACTGGAGTTCCTAATTGGGAATGAAAGGTGTCTCGGTGACTGAAGAATCCTGTTCGTTTTAGAACATACGGTCTCAACCAGGGTGTCCAAGGTGGTGCAGGTTTTGCTGCGTGATTGATGAATTCTATTTGTCTATCAAATGGAGTAATCTTAACGAGAATGAAACTTATAAAACTGTTTGATGCAGCGAACCACTTACACTGCTGTGTGGCGTGCGGTGAAATGTTTCAATATGTTTTGTATAAATCCAACGTCTCAACCAATTTACCAAACAGTGACGGAAGAAAGTATGTTTGCAATGTTCAAACACAAAAATGTGATTTCAACAACTCGTTGTACATATTAGGACAGTTCGGTACCAAATTCCTGATCACAAACACCCGCAATCAACAAGTATGATTGCTCGTATACCCAGTCAAGTATCACCTATAACAACTGCTTGCGGTTATGATAAAGCACAAATTACCAAATTCAGGCCAAAGTAACCGATCAAAACGAGAGTGACTAATATTCTTTCAATTATTTCTACTCACCAAAGAGACAGTTGTTTCTCCATTGCTGCATTGTCATGTTGTTTTTAAATCTGCAACATTGTCATGAGAAATAAATCTTACATAGATACAAATAATAGCATTAGCGAAGTGCTTAGAAAGAACTTGCAAAACTTCTAATCAGTGCAAACTAACTGACCCAGAATTTGGGTATCATACGCTAGTGCCTTAAGTACGCATACAAAACGTTTACAGCAAAATCTAAAGATATGCGATTTGGTCTTACTAGGTGATCTCCAAAATAATTTGTGCATTTTTTCTAGATATTACTGCTACATTAAAATAGCGACGTGAAACATAATAATCAATGTACACGCACCGTGATCTCTGGTCGGTTGTGACTTACGTTCTGCACCTACTGGGTCTTTATAGGGAGCATAATTTGACTGTTTGTGTGTTTCAATAGGACTATCATAGAATCACGTAACTTCATAAATTATTCAATTGTTTTTTTTTTCTATCGAATTTCTAATCGTCTATTTGAGTTGTCTTACTGACAATCCAATTCTGCGGACTGGTAAATTTTAACCAAGGTTTACCATACGGGCCAAAACGGAGACCCGAGGGGGTGATGAATATTATTTTTGTCAAATTTGTCCTGTCTGTGGAGAGAGAGTCCTGGTCCATAACACTGATTCGCCTAATTTTATTATTAGCCCTTGTGATAAACAACGGTAAATTACTTAATCAAAACATTTTAAATAAAATTTTTTAAAATGTAGTTTACTTTTTTACATTAACATATATGATGCTATACGGAAAAAGTGAGCGGTTTATGCGCCACTTTGGGGCTTATCCATTTAAAACTGAGCCACCATACGGCGAAAATGGTGTAGACAGCGGCTGATTGTTCAACCAAAAACCTATTGAAAAACTTGGTCTTGTATATTGAATGAAAATTGTGGTCACTTTATTTCTCGATGTCTATAGAAGACGTATCGGTTTAATTCGTTTCTGTGCCTACATGACAATCGAGCCAATCTAGTTGTTTGTCCTTTACTTTAGTGCCAACTTGTGGGTTGCCATTTTACTGACAACTGAAACCTACACGATTTGAGTTCAAAGACCGGAAGTTGTAGAAAAATTAGCATCTCGTACGCATCTCAGACATGTTTTCATTGCAGCTGCGTAACCTGGTGGTCGTTACTTGCTATTTCTTTCAATACGTCCCTACTGATATAAAAAGTAACGTACGAGGGACCTGTACTTGACAAAAAATGCAAATTATATCAAAGGATAACCAGGCAGTGTTGAAATTTAAGTTCAGTTTGTCAACGTTTTCAATGGATCACACTCTTAAAACTTTCCTAGAAATACTTGTGCTGACTTCGAAAAAGGGATTTACTTATCTGACGTTTTAGGTTATCTGCTCAATCACGTCCAATAAATATATTTTATTCATATTCACTGTACCTGGAAAGTAACACTCATCTTAAAGTTTCTAAAACCATTTTATTGTAACTTGTTGTCGCAGAAAAACGGGCGCATGATTTACCAGCTGATCTCACCTGTCTTATGTTGTATCTGATTATAAGGTTAGCATTGTTTTAAATTGCTAATAATAATCTTTGGTGGTTCCATAGTCTTCTGAGTGACAAACACCTGGTCATTGCATTCTAGACTCATTCCTATGCCCTGAAAGAGTTGTGTTGACTAGCTATGTGCTTCTTTCTTGTCTGAAACAAAACGCATCTTAGAATCGCCGAATGCGAGAGGAAGAAAATTAACACATTTTCTTTTAGAAGACATCTTGCATTCTCACACTCTCACTTAGCAATATCATAACCGTTGACTTTAACCAGATTCAGTCAACTGCATGCTAGCTTTTACAGTCGGATGCGTGATATATTTAAGCGATTTCAGTTGGTTAAATTCTGCAATTTTAAAAACGCAAAAATTGTTTGTCCTATTTGTAGTTCTCTAAATAAATGGTGTTCGTGAAAACAGTTGGTGATAGCCCGTGAAAATGTGAACATCATTGTCAGATAGATATGTTGTTGTGCCTAAAATTTACTTGACTGCAGACCAATCTGTAAACGTTTTTGAGTCCTATGCACCATGCTCAGTAGATGGCAGCTAACTCATTGCAGATGTCATTTTGTTTGATGTTTGGTTGACGAGTAATTCACAATGCACGAAGAACAAGTTTGTAAATGTCTGCAAGTATAGCACACTTCCAGTTTTATTGGTTGTCTTTTGTAAAGCATGCCATCCAGTGCACGGTAACAATGCCATAAAAACGGGAATTAGATCCTGATTTTGCTTACACAGAACAGGTCTAATCCACTTTAGTCGTCAGCCTTATGTACTCACTGACGGAATGAAGCAGCGAATTCTAACTAGTTTATTCGAAATTTTATCAGACCAAGTTACTCCTGAGATTGACCTAAAGAAACGGCAATTGAAATCACCCGGTCACCTAAAGCACTCAAACGTCACAGCCGAGGTCCTGCGGGATGATGCGTCTTATAAATCAAATTAAGCTTTACACTACCTCGACATTATCGAGGGAGGATATCTCACATTCACCTAGTTCAAGCTTTCCACAAAAACTTGTGCCTAAACTTATTGGTAGATAACTGTGTCCAGAAAGGTGTGTGGTGGTTGAGTACGTGTCTGTGTATCACAGTGACTGTCACAGCGAAAAGTACTTTTAAATATGCTACTGAAAATGTAAACATCTTATGCCTCGACCTATTATAAGAGACTGGAAATGTGTATCAATAATGATGAAGTTTCAGCTACCTGGCTTTCAACTAACAATAACTCGCTACATGAAGATACTGTTTTTGATTGTAGGCTAAGTGAAAGTATATACCTAACAGCTATTTTGATTAATTTCTTTTAAACCTTCTCTAAACATTGATCAATTCGCGAAGCTATTCTTAGCAGATGGACGGAGCTTTGAAGGAATTTTTTATTTCATCGCTACTCCTTTTTAGTCAAACTTCTGACAATCTGACGATCCCTTGTTTGTTGTCCTCCGAAAGAACCGTTTTAGCATGTGTTGTACTGTTCCCGAGGACTATTTATTTCTCCTGTTAGGCTGGTTTACTAGTTGTCTGGCAAAAGTCGTCGAACGGTCTGAATGTTAGGACGATTGTTCCCAATAACCTCCTCAAATCCAGAACTTGCGGTCTCCCAACTTACACCAAGTCAGCTGAGTTTTGACGGTCTTCCGGGACAGAATCAGATATACCACGGGAATATGCTTGCTTGGGTAATAATTTTAACAGTGACAGTGTTGTTAATAATGATATTAATAGTGGTACTGGTTGTGTTGTTGGTAGTAGTAGTAGTAGTAGTAGTAGTAGTAGAAGTAGTAATAGCAGTAGTATTGAAAGCAGCGGTATTAGTAGTAGTCATAGTAGCCGTAGCAATACTAGTAGTTGTATGGGGCTGCACATAACAGAGTGGAGGTAATTAAATGATGCTTAATAAATAGTGTGTAAAGGTCACAAAAATGGCCACAATTACTGGCGAACTGCCTTGTTTCACTCGATCTAGGATATTGCAGTGCCAAAACATTCATCTTACAACGACTTGGCAAGCATATCACCAACAACGCTAAGCTATTTGCGTAGTTTTTCTCAGCCTGTTTTAAGCGATCTCTGGTTTCAGACATTACTGAGAATAAATTTTATTTGTGCCCGATGCGGTTTTGTGGAACTTTATTCAAAACATTTTCTAACTGGTCAACGGCACGTCCTGTATATGCCACATTGGCGCTGTATGTACAAATGCTACAAGCTGTTATGTACACCTTTTATACCTCCGCTGATGAAGTTTTGTTCATTTTTGTACATTCCATTTCCGACTCCGTAAACACTTTATCGTGACAATCCACAAGATCGGTGTGAGAAACTTTTGTAAGCTCCCGACTAAAGGGTACCCAAGGAGATTTCCTTCATAAGTAATATAATGATACCAATAACAGTGTTAATCTAATTAATTTTATGAATGAAAGTAAATTTTGTGCGCTTTCTATAACTGTGAATGATAAACCTGCTCGTGCTCATGAAATTTAACTGGCAGAATCTGGGTGACTCATTGAGAAATCCTACTCTGGCGGTTAAATTGTGGAATGCTCACTATGGCGGATACCGTGTGCTTATATGATTTTGGTCGGTAACTTTTGATTCTCAAGCATGGCGTCAGCACACGCACCTCGACCTGACCTCGCACCTCAGTTGATAGAACAGATTGGTCACACGTGTGAGTCGAGCCCAGTGTTTCGAGTTCAATCCCACCGGGACCAATGGGTTTCCACACGTGAAGCAGATATACATCTGTCAGACTTTTCAAACCAAACTTCGCAATAGGAGAACTACCAAAAACAGCTTTTTTGCTGAAATGCCACAGTTTTGGTAAGGAGCCATCCGTGGGCAGTAATTGTCCTAAATGTTGGCAGATATTGTTTTATTAAAAAGGTCGTATTTCTCTAAATGCAACTGACGCAAACCCGGCAGTCGTGCAGTTAACAAATTATACATTTCCGAGGACTCGTGGACAAAATATGTACTTTCTTTCAATTACCCTGCCTAAGTACACCGAAGGTTACTTAGGGGCTTAAATTGTTTAAGTTATTTTAAAATCAACAGATAGCAAATTCAATTCGCGAAATAAGAGTGACACAGAGAGGTCACAGAATGTACAACAAATAAACCGGTCACCTCCTTGACTGCAATTATTGTTTCCCGGGCTAATTCTTATTAAATAAATAGTGGAACAGGTTATTTCCTACTCCAAGCGACTTGTCAGCCTGGTATCACAATTCCTCATGAGACACGGTTTTACAATTAATTACGAATAAAATTTGTGCAGTCTCCCGTTCTTAATTGAACCGCACAATGTTGAATGCCTAAACCAGTGTTCTGTTTTCCATAAGAGCGGAAATCCGGGAACCGGACAAGTTCGACGAACGGACGTTTTTACTACCCTCGAATATTCTGAATACCTATTCGGAACATTAGCCTTGTGCTGGACATTTGTGGAAGAAACCCTTTTGGAACTGTCACCTTAGTTTGTACCAATCGGTCTATTCAGTATACATTTTGCGAACCAAACCTGGAAAGTTCCAATCTAACTTTCTTTTTGTACCGAAAAACGACATTCGTGGATTTCAGAAATGGAAAAACCCAAACGGAGATGACGCTAACCATTCTCCTGTTTATGTTGGATTTCACTGATGTTAGCCGATTGATTTAGTAGGAGAAATCACTCTGAGTTTTAGATTTCCGAACTGTGCAAGGGAGAACATTCGCTGTCTCTCTGCAACTGAAATCTAAAGTGCTCGGATCTGAAGTCCGTACCGGTCATTTCCGTCAATTTGTTTTAACTTTCTTTTAATTTGAATTGACTGTTATCTTATCCCAAAGCCAGCATAATGAAAGCTCATAAACTTAGAAAATCCGTCACCAGTTTTATCCTTTTCTTCCGCTTGGTGAAGGAAAACAGAATAACTTAATTTAGCCAGGTGGGTTTTGTATTGAAACTCGCAACTAACTGAAATATTTCGGGTTGTCCGTCTAAAGTGACTAAAATTTCTAAATTTGATCATGCTGGACTTACGTTCAGGGGATTTCCTGCCACTGTGAAGTATATTTATCCTTTATGATGAATGTCACCTGGCCGCTAATATTGTGGAATTAAATTTTGTGGAAAACGGTCGACCTTCAGCCGTCTTTTACCCCCCACGACCTGCGCACACAATAACTCTCGGAACAAAGGTCGTCTCAGACTAACGCAGTCACTCTGAAGGGGATATAAACGCAGGCTGATCATAGACATCACGGATTTGTCCAAATCAACCAAAACCACAATAAAATTATGGAATATTAGAAATACACACTGTAAGGATAGTCGATGATGGACCCTTTTCAAAGGTTGCCACAACTGCGGCGACATCGAGGAGGTTATTTCAATCGTTCAGTTGGGAAAAGAGCCACTGACGAGGTCCGTGAATAACGACGGACCTAAATAGCCGACGACCAGTTAATGTAACAATTATCAGACAACTTTTCAGTGATCTCGCATTTGCTGAGAACAGAATTTTCAACCGCATGCACTAGCCCAATACCCTAACCTGCCGTAGTTACTAAACTGTGGTTTAACCGAAACATTCTGTACTGCAAGGAACCTTTGTTAATATAACTATATAAATTTCTTCCAAAGTCTTGAACTAAATAATTTACATACAGTATGTATTGTCACTGTCGAGGAATAGTAAGCCATGCAGTGCTTCGTTAAATGGTCAACCACTTTAAAATGAATGTATTGCAATAACGTTTATTGATCTTCTACGGTCAATCTGAATATTTTTTTACAACGTGTGCAATATGCTGACAACCTCTACACAGTCCTGGAGAGTAGTATTCTCTGGAGTTTTATTCTTAAAGGAAGTGGAAGACAGAGGAAACGAAAAGAATCATTCGAGGCTAAATTTTATCCCCTAAGCTTCAGTGAGCTATTCGAGATTGGGTGGATCTACTCAAAGTTGAAAAGGCCCCAAACTATGACCAAATTGTCTTGGATCACAAGATTTGAAGGATATGATGGTGAAGATTCCTAGTGATTTACGATCGTGTTGACCATAAGCAACTTTGTACTTTGACGAGTGAACCTTATCTGGATCACCAAGCGTATGCTTGAACTATGAAATCATGTCAGAATGGCATATTAATTCGTTGACTCCGCAAGGCCAAACTTCAGAAGGACAGCACAAGACTTAAAAATATAAATTTGATTGGGATTACTGTGCGGTATGTGCTTGTTCGCACAGAGGATAGTGCATTCTCAAGGGGGAATTAGTTCTTCCAGTAGAGTTTGGAACACACAACATACTGTTTACTGACAACAAAACTCACTTGCTTCCTCAACAAGCGCAAGAAAAAGATTTCTTCCCAAAATCCAGGTAGTCCACTCATTTCTGACCGTTATGGAACTTCTATGGCAACCAAATATCCGTTGTCTACAGACAAAGTGTTTGTTTTTTTGTTTCACACTGTATTTGTGAACGGCCAACTCGTTTCTTGATGACAGTGGAGTTTGCGATTCCGGCCGATTTCTATTTCTGGTTGACTCAGTAATCAGTACTCTAATCAGTTGATAACAATTTCGGTTCGCCGAAATGTTTCGCAGGCAATACAACCGGTGAACATTTGAATACTTCATTTTCCATTGAGAGTTGGTAGATACAAGAGCAATCAGACCAAGGTCCGCCAAGAGCAAGTGGTGTTGGTTGATAATTGTGTCGACTGCGCCATTGTTTGTTACAGTATAAAAGGACAGAGCAATTCATTGTACGGAAAGGAACTAAAATATTGAAAACAAGAATTTTTCCACTGTTCTTCCTCTATCGTTAGTGATTTTGTACGCCATTAGGAACAGTTTTACAGTTGTTCGGCTTTTGGTGTATTCGATCCGCTCTGTACGAAGTTAATCTTACTTGTCGGAATGATGATAGGAGTGGGTTGCTTCATGTGTTTTGCTGTCTTTAAATGCTTGAGCAAACATTTTTATTGATCCACAGATGTGGCTGTTTTGTCTCTCAACAGACCACTGGTGTGCTGTTTGGATTTTTTCTTCTGCATTGTGCGTTTATTCATCAGAGAGAAGCAAAGTTCACCTACTTTGGAGAAAAAACTAATAGAGATACTACCCCAAGCAATAAGACAAAACGATATGTAAGGCTTCTACAAAACTCAGCAACTCATTAGATTTCCTCATACTTCCTCGTGACTCCCACCCCGTGTTCCATTGTAGTAAGCTACTGCCCGGATTGCAAATGAATTACTAGTTTAGTTATACTTAAAATCAAAACAAATGCGTCAAATATCACGAAAACGTTTGCAAGTTTCACTCATTAAGCCCACTTGTAGACTGTAATAAGACCAGTTAAACAAAGATAAACCCGAACGTACATGAAAATCGAAATCTTAAAGGAATGTGAAAACCTCAAGCATTTTTGAAAGGGGTTTTGGAAGTTACCCAATGTTGCATTCACCAATGGTAAGAAGATCGCTTATCTAACAGAAACTTATTTTACAGAATATTTTGCTTCAGATTACGTCTGTATTTATAAGCTAAAGGTAACTATATGTTACCTGGCACATTCTGTGCAAACGAGATTCTGAAAATCATGGTTGATTACGAACCGAAAGATTTCCGTTTGGCAATGAACTTGATATACATCAAGGTTTTTAAGCTCGCTGCGCTAATCCCCTTCGTTGTTATCGCGACACTGAAGTAGTTAGGCCGAAGCACTGAAAACTTTTTGATATACAAATGTGAAAGATACTTGATTAAAAACACTTGTTAAATTCAAATTTAGAGGCCCCGGTATTTTCACCGTTTAAGCATTCACATTAGAGAAAACGAATAAACTATGTCGAAATCATGACCTTCACATCCGAAATCGTCCACAGTTATTTGCATTTTTGTTAAAATTTTAGGACAGAAGGTTTTCCCTTTTACTCTGAAGTAGACTATTATCGATGTTTCCTCTGCCATTGCCGGGATAGAGTGGAATATTTTAAAACTCTAGATGCCGGCGGATACGGAGCAGGCATGAATAGCGCAGTAAATCAGGAATTATAATTATACTTCGCAATAGTAGGAAATAATGCACACATTAACATGGCTGTCCGCTGATTTTTATGACGGATGCATTCCACGTCGTGACCTGAAATGCACCAATCAACTCGATATTCTCAAAATTAAATTCTTCGAAAAAAATGCCATGCATTTTTATTTCTGTCAAATTGTTTATTCTTGCACAAACAAAACGAGAAAATCCTTGTAAAGAGATCCGAAGACAGTGCACTATGGACAGGAAGAGTTTGGCGTTGTGACAATGGAGAGGTGTCCTTAATTCTAAGAATGTAGACAATACAAAAACAATTGTCTTCCAAGTAAGCATGTTCTCTTGCGTGGTTTTTTCAGTTTGGTGTTATCCGGGTGTCCAGGGTATGCTTCACACAAAATCACCACGTCTGAATGTCGATCCCATGCAAAATGTTTTGTTTCGTGACGTGATAGTTAAATGAGCTACCTTACCAGTTAATATTGACGTAGAAATTCTTAAATTTCTCAGAGCATGATGGAAAAGCTAACTCATAATCAAGATGCAAGATGCCACCTCATGACGACCGAGAAGTTAATCAGGGATATTGGCGGGCCCTTTGTCTGCCACTGTTTATTGATGTTCCACTTTCAGCAGCACATGCGTTAAATTGTTGTGGATAAATCTCAGTGTTCTCCCAGTTGGGCTCATAATGTGTGGTGGCATTGGCTAAAATGGAATATCCCCTATATTTTCAACCTATTTGCTGAATGGATAGTACCAAAACTCGCGGCTTATTATTAAAGAGATTTGCCAGAAGACTTTTAGAGATAACAATCTTTACATAACTAAGCTGATCGTATTTTTTAGTTTGTGTTTAAAAAAACCAAAGAAGATATCCCCATCAATCTTTAGAAGTCTCTTGTGTTATTATTCGTATAGTTTAATGTCAGTAATTACGTCCGCAGATGATAGATTGTTCTACTACCGTTTCTGATAATGCTCTGTAAACCCGAACACAAGGTTTTACTCGTTTATCCGTTTCACTTTTTCATATCTTGCACAAGGCGCAGATATTACCCCAGATTCATAACTTCACTTTCCGTTGCTTTAATTAACCATCTGTTTTCGTCCAAAAGTGAGACATTTTGTCCGGCTTCCGTTTCTCCCTAAAAGAGAGCAAAGGTTTTCGTGATATTTTAAACATTTCTACTGCCGTGGTATCTTACTTGATTACTTTATAATGTACTGGCTCCAAAATAAATCTAAAATCAGTACGATGACTTAAACTGTCTCTTGTTAATTTACTGAGCTGTCAGGTGAAAATTGGGACGAGTGACGAAATACGGACTCCAGCCCTTCCAGTATTAGTTTGGATTTAATACCATGTGTAGTAGATGCCATTTGGCCGAAACAGTTGAACACGGGTAAAATGAATTACATCGCTTCAGTAGAAATGACTTGAAGTCAGGTGATTATTTCAATTCATGAGGTAAATAATTGTTCCGTCAATATATAACTGAAATGGGATCATGATGACGGTATGCTACACCAGTTACAAGACCTTATCTCAGAGTAGTATGTTCAAGCTGACTAACAATTTCAAGAAATACTGAGATTGGCAAAGGTAAGTATCAAGAATAACAACAGTTATCCGGTCCCACACAAAATTTTCCTCGAATTAAAAATCGCTAGTAATGGGACAAAATCCAGAACTCGCTAATTTACAGTTTTCAAGGAAACAAAATATCCGCAGTCCATTTTGTCGCCGAAACGTAAATGAAAGAGGTAAACTGCCGTTGGCAAATCATCAATAAAATGTCTATTGCCCATTTGCATGCCAGCGAAGGAGTCTAGCTCTGCGCTTGGCAAATGTGAATTCCCCTTAGTAGAGTTAACATAAGGCTTTAGAAAATGCAAGCAGTTAAACATAGAAGCAGAAAACTTACTTAAATTGTTTGCTTTTGATTTTCGATATTGTTAGTTGTTGTAGAATTTTGAAGAAGTTAAAGAGACAGTTTGCTATCTGTTCGTATTTTCTGGTTAATCTGTTATGCTCAATCCAGTGGGCAATTGGTATTTTGCCGTTACTTTGATTTAAAAGGTCTAAATTCAGCCCATTGTTGAGTGAGCTTATTTTCTTCGATTTCCATGGCAACCTTCTGCAAGTGTGGAAAAACACAAAATCACCCAAAAAATATATTGACATCCTCCTTTTTGTACAGTCACAGATTTGTCCAATCCCGTTCATTTTTCCTCTATCTGCAACCGACGTGCAAAAGTCAAAAAACGGAACAGCCAAATCATATGCAAAATACCTTTCGTTGATACCGCTCCAAGATAATCGCTTTTGTTGCAATATGCGGCTTGTGCAAGTGCAATGATTTTATTCCGTGTTCATCAAGAAATTTACGTTTCCGTTTTTTCTGCCCAATAAACTTTTGTTCCCACCCATTTCAATCGTGATAGACTGTCGATTGGACCATTTTGTGGGTTCCGACAAACGGACGCACACTGATCTATGAAAATCACAAAACGTTTCATGTGAAAATATTTCCAGATTTCTGAAACAGAAGCTGAACCATCTTTGAATAAAGCAACGGATTTGTCGTTAAAGTTATTCACCGACGAGGCAGCTTAATCGGTTATAACCACGTTCCGAACACAAATGACGCTTGCATAACACAAATCGGGAAGAGATTTCGCACCAGTACACGTACCTTCCTAGGAATTGTGCAAAAATTACTCTGAGCAATGTCCAACCTCTTCTAAATTGCCATTCTAATCACCCTACAAGGATCTCGTTTGCACACATTTTCGACGTGATCCATCTTACATGAATACACCGCCGATCAACTTCCCCGCTAGGCACCCCCTAGATGGCTACATCCTCATTCCTGGAAAAATTACGCACATTGATTTCAATGAGAAAAGATGCAAAGAAAGCAAAGGAAATGATAAGACCGTGAGTTCTGACTGCCTGTACAATTTTCTACAAGTTGCGAGAAGCCCTGCGACTGCCAGATCCTGAAAAACCCGACACGATATTACCTGATTCCGAGTGCTTTTGAAATCAATTCGAACAATCTTGAAATAACTTAGAACTAATACTATAGTTGAAACAGTTGAACATTAAAAAGGGCTAGACATAATAACCCATCCCCATAGTCCCCAATACAAGCACTCCAGTTTCAATCAAATTTTATATGTGCAGGTGTACGTATGCATATGCATAAATGTGCATACACATGTATGCATATATTACAGAAACCGGACCGATTTTCCTGCTTTACCCCTCATGGAAAGCAAATAGCTCCCGTTACGTGACGTCACTTGAGATGGCAAGTCCACTGATAGCACTGCAAGCAGCAATTGAATGGCTGTTAGATTTGCCTCACATACGGGCAACGGCGCGAAAAGCATCTATGCGAAGTAGAGTATTTTGCTTTAAAGCCGTTTAGCACTCGGAACGAAACAAAATGAAATCAATTTGCGTGGAATTAATGCAAACTGCCAAAACCTTGTTAACCAGAGTCGCCGAGTATAAATCGAGGTCTTCACATTTGGAATAAGAACATACTATTTACTGAAATAACATTTTTGCCTACCTTAATTAGAATTATTTTTCCAGCTATGGCAGGAATGCCAGTGTTGCTTGACCTTGTAAGTCATTTGTTTATGATAACAACTTTTCTGCTTTATCTTGGTATTAGAGTTAAATAGAAGTGATAAACAACTTCAACTGATTCGTTTTCTATCCCCGAAACTGCTAAGTGATTCTCGAATTTCACGGTGACCGTCTTGTTGTTCTTTTCCAGTCATCCCTACATTGTTGTAACCGCTTGCGTAAAGCATTGTGAAAATGGAATTTCCAGCCGCAAACGATCGTTTATTTTCTGGGCCAAAGAAAATTGCACATGATCAACGTATTTTTTCTCCCTTTCCTTGGTGACACATGCAGGCAACTGATAACAACGAAACATTTCGTGAAAAATGCTTTTTTTCTTTAAACCCGCATAAGCACTGCTAAGTCGTGATTTACGACTTGCGAATGTTTTGACCAACCAAATTTTGGGTCTGGGCACAATAATTTCTGACTATTTTGCTGTTCCCAATCATCCTCGATGGTATTTATTCTCGACCCGCATTTCGAAAATTATTTGTGACTAAGGTAAGGAAGACAGGATCACCTCGTCTGCTTGAATCGCGTGAAACTTCGTAAGTCTCTTAACGGATTCAGTCCAACTATTCCCGGTCAGCTGATCGCAACAGACCAAGCTTATTTTCTACCGAATGTTTAATTTCTCTTCCATGTACTTTGTTATCCATTTTCTTTGTCTATGTTTTTATACAAGGATCGTACTTCTTGCGCTATCAATAACAGTATGATGCAACAGTAGCAAATGCCATGCAAAATGACAGTTTCGTGCAACAAATATTAGGACACATTTGTAAGAACCAAAAGACCACGAGTGAAAGCCAATCCAGATAACAAAAATGAGTGATCAGTAGCACGAAATTTCACTGACCGCGGGATGTTTCTACCACGTGATCTTGAAAATATTGTGTGGCTGTCGGCCCTGGTGAACTTTCCTAGTTTTGGTTAAAATGTGCAATCCTTACATTGTTCAAACCAACCACCACTAGGCAGCCTACTTCTTATCTCCTTTTTGGGTAAATATTTTCTAGCTTGATATGAATTAACTGCCTACAAATTTGTCTATTGTACTGGATGAATTTATAATTTGAATTTGTACTTACAATTACACCAGTGATTGCTTGGCGCGTCTTTACTGTATTTTTCACTAATTTGGCTGTCAGTAAATGCATCTTACTCTCTTCTTCCAAATACCCCGGTATAACTGTTTTCAGCAGAACAGAAATTTGTTTAAACATGCCACTGTACAAGAAATTCGTGAATCGCACATCACGGGTTTTACGAGCTATGGTCCCTTATCTTTGTGAGTTCCTCTCATTTTTGCTTTGAACTTGAAAAAGTAGAACTCTTGGAATTTGAAAGGTTAATTTTAATTAGTGGACATTTTGACGGGTTACTTGGTGCAGTGTTTGGCCTCGTTTAGGATACCATGCACAAACAACGTCGTGTTTGGGTCCACCAATATGAATGTTGAAAGTCAGCCAATGAAAGCCAAAATAATGACGACCGTTTGCATTTATTGTTTCAAAAACCGGTTTTCTTTAATCGCCCAAATATCTACAAAGCTGCGAGTTAACCAATTCAGCAAGGAATTCTCCATTGCTGAACTACCCTTGGAAAGATGATTAAACCCCAAGACGGCGGGCTTTGATATGTAGGTTAGTCGAAGGAATAATTTGTTGGTCTGCAAGATTTGTTGTGTTTACCCTGTCGGACGTCTTACATCCAAATATTATATTAATTCTAGTTGGAAAAGCAATCCTTGTCACGATGTAGGAGAAAAAGATTTTAAATTAACAATCCCAATTGTTTCACGTGGAGTATTCTCTAACAAGAGCAATCAAACAAGGATTAGACGAAACTTTTGCCGCTTAAAATCAACGGACAAAATTACAAATCTAAGCACTCCGAGCTTCCGTTACACCGATGATTTACATAAATATGTAAGAGAAGATGTGAGTCTGCCTCATGGCAAGAAAAATAAAGAAAATGATTCTTTTTTATTACCTGCCGGCATCCTGAAACTATTATAAATAACTGGGTTATCCGAATTGTCCAACACGGGTTGTGTTCTACTGATTGAGATTTCAGCAACCAAAAAGCACTCATTTCACGGCACCGAAGCATTTTCGGCATTTTAATTTATTTGTTTGGAACTCCGTGAACTGCAATAATTTGGAAACTGAGAACGTAATTAAGAAATCATTTTGTGCAGTGGAAAGAAAACAATACACTTTACGAAGCGCACAGTTCAGAACCAGCATTCGGGTAGGTCAGAGCATTACGACAAACTTCCAAAGATTGATAGAGAAGTTGGGGTTCCGAGTCACATTGCGAATCACAAGGAGTCGCAATTATTTGATACGGCCTAATTAAAATTATAATATTCATTCATTTAGAAAATTCCGGCTTGAAACCATGATTTTAGCACACTTTAATAGTCGACTTAATTAGTATGATTTGCCAATTACTTGAAGACTTTACGTAAAACAGGCTACAGTGATAAAAAAATGAAAATCTAGTACATAGTGCCATTTGTGGGATAGTGAAGCTGTTTTCTTGCAATAATTTGATTAGAATCACCTCTAATAAGTATCATAACATAAAATCCACCAACGCATGGGTATGAAAATGTACTCAATCGCTGTAACCGTTGCGAAGACAAATCGGATTTGAGCTCCAGGAAAGGTCTCGCAAATCTGTGAGTTCGCGAGTCCGGAGATTTGTATGAATCAGTTGCAACTGCACCTTCTCGGCAGGATTAATTTAGGATAACCGTAAAACTACTAGTACTCCGCCAGCAGGGAAAAAATCGGCCGTTGGTGATGATAGGAATAAGTTATGCTAATCAGTTGGAAGAGCCTGTCCAAAATCATTCATGCTTAAAGTATCACTTAGAAAAGTGGAAACTTCTCCCAGTAACTGCTGACTTTATTTACTACGGAACATATGCGAGCCAAGTCAGTTATAGAGCCGGTTTCTTGAACCAGCGATAATACTACGAAACTATACGCAGTCCAGTTTGTCACTTTCGCCTGATTACTTTTCATCTGAATGCATTCATTTCCGTAACTAATCACGAAACGGGATTACATATCAGCCAAAATTCTTAGCTCAATAGGCAACTACTTCCGAGCTTGATAAATAATAGTTTGCGCCAGTTTAATAAGACAGCTCAATAATAAAACGTCAGAAACATTGTTCCCTGTAAGTGTTCGCTCATGTGCGGTAGACCGATAAGTATCCACAGTCTTCCAATAAGTACTGATAGTATTTCTGTTCAGTTTCCGTTATTATTGATTTCCTGAAGGGGAAGAACTCGCAAAGAAGCAAATCTATTGATTTACTTGTAGCAATGGAATGATGGAGAAAACAGTCATTCTTTAGAGAAAACAGACGCATGATTTCCCCCAAAAAATACAGACAACGTCTTTTCCGCTCAAAATAGGGGCCACCGAATGCTAACAAAGAATGTCGCATTCAAAAATACCGTCGAATAATCAGACCCTACCTAAACCGGTAAATCGATCGATTTGTCACTCGTCACTTTGTTTTTCTCCCACCTAATCTGGTACCAACGAAATTCCAACTTCCCTAATCCTCTCTATTACAGAGTTTCTGGGTGAAATTTCACGAATACTCGTTTTATATATCCTTTTTGCTCACACCTTTTTTTTATTTTATCCAGTTCTAACCTATGTGATGACAACGATTGCCGCATCCGAGGTTCCCGTGACCGAAGCAAAGACCACCGCAAAACCGGCCCTGATTAACCGAATCGCTCAGATGGTTAGTTCGGTTCAAGGATCAGAACGACTTTTGTGGTCGACAGACCCTATCCTTTACGCTTTGACTGGATCATCGCTTGGATTGCTTTTGCTGATTCTATTCCTGCTGATTTGCTTGCTCTGCTGTACAACCTGCTACGTCAGTCAGGACACTAAAAATGGGCACGGCTGGTTTTTCCGTCGACACCCATCAGTTGGTGGAGAGTGTTGAATAAGAAATGTATGAATCGAAGAAGGGTCAAGTAGTAAACAACGACGAGTCGAGTTCATGTGCACCTAGACTTGACATAACTTTTTAGATCATCCGATTCATCTCTAGAGTCAATAAAACACACTACTTTTTGGTAAATTTGCCTTCCTCTCTTTTGTTCGAGGTTAGTGTCTGTGGTGAGAAACTGATCAAAACTGAATGAATTCAATTGGTCCACCATAAAGGAATGAAGATGTTCATGTCAAAAAATTATCAAACCATAGTGCTGACACGGAAGCAAATGTACTTGAGTGAATAAAATTTAAATGCAGCAAAATACAAAGACATTTGAGAGTGAAAAATTGATCCCCGCAGTCTGACCAGTCAGACCTGGGCGGCTTAAAGCTTCTCTCTGAATCCCCTTCTCCCACCAAAGTTTTCGGCCGGAATCAGGTAGTCATTGAGCAATATTAGTTCAGATAGGTGAGTCCAACTCATATTTTATTGCCGATCTATAAGCCATAAAGTTAAATTGAAAACAGAGAAGGAAGCATTACATAGTCACCAGTGATAACCTGCCCACTTACCTTGTGTTGTGATGATACTAGGAACGAGATCGCCGAGTAGGTGTAGTGCTACGTTCAAGTTGCGGCATTATACAGCAAAAGAGAATACAAATTCATCGTGATAAGTAGTAATTTAGAAAAATGACTATTCTGAGCAATCAGGTGTAATTGCATGAGAAAACCTGAGTCAAAATGACCTGAAATAATCTCAAATATAGGCACCTGTTATGAGAATTTTTTGACGGAAACCATGCTGACGGTACAGGTGGCAACGAAGCAGTTTCGAAAACCGTGAGTAGCCCTCCTCGAAACAGTCTTTCAGTTAATAAGAATTCTTAATAAAAATTGAGTTAAAAACACCAAAACATTTAGAGATGAAATAAATGTCGAGAAATATTTTTCGCCATTAGAAAAAGCTGTCGCGGAAAGATTGCTTTAAGCCTTTAATTGCAGGTCATCCAGAACACAGCTTTAAATCAAAAGGAAAAATGGAGCATTACTTATTTACCGAAAATTGCCTTTCGATTAGTAACGCCAGTGCAGACATTATAGTCCACAAATGATTAAATGACTGAGTAACCAAAGAAAGAATGAGTAAAATGAACCATTCGTTAGTGACAGTGTTCGACTCTAAAATTCTCGATAAACGGTCGTCAGAATTTATCGTACGTTGTCATAATCATACCGGAGACAAACATCTGCAGCAGCCTAGTGATTTCTAACTGGTTCAATCGATCGCATGTGTTTTAGGGAGACGTCATTCACCTTCGGTCTCGTGAATCCTGGATTTTTGAGGAACAGACGTCGAAATTGTGTAACCCATTGTGCATGCATGGTGAGCATTGGGTCGCGAATGGAGTAATCTAAACTTCAGTATGTAATGAGTTCGGAACTTTTCGGGTTTTCGGCTCAGGTAGTTTGATTTCAAAAGTCACATCTCATGCAGGCAAAGAATCTGATATTTATCCGAAAATTTCATTGGCTTTACTTCTCTGGCTCCAGGGTTCCCTTCATCTGAGCAGCTCAAGGCTGCAAAAGCACAGAAATTTTCCAAAATATTTGTGTTTACTTAGACGAAAATCCAACTAGATGAAAATCGCACCTAACAAAAAAACGTTTCTCATTACTTGTGAAATTGCTGTTGCCCCTTGCTTTGAAATATTTGGTATTATGGTACAGGGGTGACTCGAGCACCTTCGAAACTTTTATTTTAGACCTCGTAGGTATTCCTCCTCCCAGATTGTCTTAAGTGCATCTAAATTGCGTTTAAAGCAAACCTCACATACATCGACGTCCTGCCTGTTTCAAACAAGTCCATTTATGGAACTTTTTCAGGAGCGACATTTCCGAAATCTCGAGACGTTTAGATCATATTCACCTGACATCTCTGTCAATATATATTGATTTAGGAAATTGATTTTCGCAAAAATTGAACCGTAAAAAGTGTCTCCTTGTGACCATGTAACACTGTTGCCAAAGGCCAGTCACTTACTGGAATATTTTGTAATCATATGTGTCATTTTAACCGGCCTTGATATAGCTAAAATTCTACCAGCACTTGGCCCCTCAGTCCCGTCGAATATCGTACATTTTTCCGCCTTTCAAGCACTATAAGGTACTTGGCATAACCCACACCCTTTACCAAGCACCGTTGAAAGTAACCGAATGTCACCTTTGCAAACACGTCCCGGTTGATGGATTCCCTGCTATCCGATTAGACCGGTTCTCAAATTCGTCGAGGACCAACTGGTCAAGAGTGGTAACAATTCAGAAATAATCAAGGCAGGACGGAGCTGTATTGGAGGCTAATTTTTGGCTAGCATTGCATTAGCTTTGAATGCGACACTACTCGTGAGTAGTTTGTGGAAGAAACAACATAATAATGGAATGTCAGTGTGGGTGGCATAGCAAACTATTCGGTCGGAATTTCGAATGAGTCATCAGCTTCGGCTGAATGGCTTTTCTGTTCTACCTCTGGCTGCGTCCCCAGATTTTGTCAAGGCTTTCCGTACTTCGCACGCTTATGTCAATCTGCACAAAATAAACTGAACTAATCAGTTTTACAATCGACGACTCATTGCATCTACCATCAACGCTGTGTTATTAACAGTATATCATTCACAATTGAACTAATCAATCGTTAATGAAACTGGCAATGATCAAACTTGGATCAATTCCATTTAGTCAATCGGAAGATAGACAAAGACAATAAGACAGGATAGAAGAAGTAAAGGAAGTGAGAGCTGATTGGAATCCATACCAAAACCCAGCTTATCATTTGGTAATGACTAAAGTAACTGGTAAGGTGGAACTGGCTAGGATCTTCAAAAACGCCACTTTCTGACTAACAGTTTTCTCTGTAATGAAAGACACCAAGTCACTACTCTGGTCATTTCGGCCTTGCTGTCACCGGTATGAAATCAGTACACCTAAACTGGCTCCCTTATTTAAACCCTCTCTATTTCTAGTTGCGAATATTTGGTTTAAAGTTCTTTGTGTGGGGAATGTAAACCTTACGAAGAAAAGCAATCTTGCTCTCATATAGAATCTATCGAAGAACGAATAAACTGATAGCAGTTGCCACAATTTCTTCTCCCAAGCGCAGTGTTCAGAATAGGGACATAAACCTATCCTCATAGTACTGGTCGCTGTATTAAAATCACTCATCCGCATTTTATTTGTGGAACAGTTTGAGATTATCACCGTGCAGTGGTCTTTTTAGACACCAATAAGGAGGGCCTATTCCAAAAAAGATTAGTTGGTACTCAGAGTAATCTGAACAGAAAGATTTATTCACTGCACCAAGGAACCAGACAAGGCCTTGGGTTTGCGAATCGCTATCTGCCGCAGCAACAGATTGTCAGTCTATTTCTCGAAAGTCATGTTTTGGACCAAAGAGAAATTAAATGAAGTCGTTCTTCGAATTGTCCATACTATTACAAATTACAGAAAACAGGTTCTAAGGAATGTTTTTGCACCTATGCAACAACGACGGTAATTTGATACCAGAGGTGCCTTGATTCTGCAGACAACTCCCACCGCAGCAACTCAGATTTAGACGGTGCGAATGCCACCATCTAGTAGACCAGAACAGCATGCCAGTCTGAATTCACCTACCTCTAGTTGTATATGTCTGATCCACAAAATGCCCTTTCTGGCAGTGTGTGTGCATTCCCAGTAAGCAGTGCAAATACTAAAAAATGATTCATGAAATTCACTGATTTGCCGCTCTCCTGAGAATAATTGTCTAAGTTCTTCCAGTTTGAGACTCCGAACTGGCAGTCGGCAATTGTTAGTCGATACTTAGTCCAATGCTTGCCTGTTACAGTCAAACTGGAACCTTAATAAAGTAATGCATGATAAATCTACTAGGAAATAATAGTAATTTTCAACATAAGTTTGCCAGGTTAGTCTAAAACATCAGTTTCAATGAAAAATTTTAGGAAAGCAAACGAAGAAAATGAAAGTATACATATGAACCAGGAATTTGCATCGAACATTATGGTATGCCGTACACCTTCCACATTGATTTTTAATTCTTACTAGCTTGTTCCTGGTATTGCAATCCATTCCCATGATAGAGCGCAACTGAGCCGGTGACTCTATACATTTTAGCTGCAGGCACAATTACGGACATACACTGACTTCAGGCAAATACAGAACTCTGACATACTTTTGTTCACTCTTGGTTCGAAAATCAATAAAAAGGTGAATTAGCATTGCTGATTACAAGTGATGTTGGTCTTTACGCAAGTTCCTAGTCCACATGACCTTTTGCAAAACTGAGTCTGGTGTTTAGGCTGAAAACTTTTACTTACTAGCCAAAATGAAATTGCAGTGAGCAGGTTACATTTGACAATCACGAAATAGCTATTTACTGTCATGCAGTCTTCACCGGCAAGTTCGGCGTTGACGATACAATTTGTTTGCCACAGGAGCGACAAACGCCAAGCAGTAAAGTAAATTATTTATCTAATGCACATAGTAAATCCGGAGCGCCAGGCCGCCTAAGTGGGAAAAACAGATCAATCGAACCTTGAAGCAAGCCCTGGAAAGCAAAAGCAGTGACTGAATGGAGTTGCTATTAGTAGTGGTGATGGACCAGTTGATCGAGATTTCCTGAATCAAACTATAAATGTTCCTCTATCTATACTATCTTAAAAAATGATTCGGAAAAAATCGCACTGAAATCAGAGACCGCAGAATGTACTTCAGAAAGCCGCACAGCAACTGGGGGAGTTCGCGTACGACGCCTCACATGGCAGCTAACCTCAACGCGGATTGACATTTTACTTCAGACGGTCAATCAGTCCCTGTAGCTGTCGTTTACTATGCTGAGTTTATCATGTGAGAACTAAGCCAGTTGCATAGTTTCCCTCTAGAATACAGTTCAAAGTCGTCCAATTTCAGCCTACATTTCCGCATCCCTGTGTTTTTCCCCGGGAAAGTCGTGCAGTGACAACTCTCTGGTTATCTTTCGAGTCATTTCCCCTTGCTTCTCACTTACAAACCTGCCCTTCGGCAAATGGAACCCAATGGGTAATTCCTTACCATCCTACCGCCCCTTTCCCCCCCAAAAAAAAAATAAATTAACAAGTAAATAAATAAATAAAACGCATCGAGTAGGTGTCCCAGACACAGAATTGGCTACTCATCTTGGGCGCCTCGCCCAAGCAACCGTGTGATTCGAATAGCCTATTCATGGTGAGGATGTTTTCACAATAATGACCGAAGGAAGTCGAACGCCCCGCGCTCTCCACCGCGTTGATTGACCTCTGGTTGTCGTTGTATGAAAGATGATTGGCCCCCTTTTTCAAATCAGTTGCAGGCGAGACACAAAACCCACGGCCGTATGCTCATCGGCATGTGTGGTGGATGTGTGTACTTTGCACCCAAGATTTCTGGCCTCATCTGAGGGTCTTATGCACTAAGCAACCAGTCACCGATCGGCAGAGGATTACAAGATCTTCAGATCTTCTTACTGTTTTGTGTTTACACCTTTTGGTCAAATGCTTGAGTTAGATTACCCCGAGTCGACCCTCTCTCTTTGCTCTGCCAACTAAACAAAATCACTGAAATATAATGGGTCATGATGGACAACCAGTAACGCGGCGCAGGAAGGGGGAGCACCTGCCTTATGCATTCAAAACTCTCTATCTGACTGTTCTCCTTTGTCCTTTCTTCGATGACGCATGTTTTGCACAAAATTTTGTGTAATATGAATATGCATATATGTAAAGGAAAATTCTGTGCTCCTGTATCCGGTTAATGTTTGCATTCTGACGTTAACGGTTTCATTTATACTTCTGCAAGCACTTGCCATATGTCCCGAACGATGCATGATTTATGAACTTTTTTCGTTAATTCGTTGACGGTCTGGTGTTATATAGGTCAAGATGAAACTGAACACTTAGATTGTAGACTTGGTAATTCCACCCTAAAGTACTGATCTAAATTAAGATATTTTTCGTAATCCTGGTGCCTTCCGACCCTTATCCAGTCTATTTACCCTGTACCGGGTACTACTTGGGAAATTTGAATAGTTCTATCAAAGTATCAAACCCCGAAAATCTGATAATTTTCTTAATGTGCTTTTAGGACTCGTATGACAATACTTTAGGGACTACGGAAATCGGAAACCCCAAAGTGCAGTACACACGGATAAATAAACCAGTTGTTACGAAATGTGACCGTGACGTCCCCACGCGGTAAGATCGCAGAACTGTATTTTGCAAGTGCGAGATTCAAATGATCACGTGTGACCCAGGCGCACAAAATAAGGGTATGTGATGACTCGGTCTCATCGAATAACGTACCAGATATTGACAACCGCCCAATGCTACTGGTCGATTTCATTCGGTCGGCCTGAATCCAACAAAGCGTACAGATATTTAGTTCTTTTAGAAGCCTCTACGGCAGCAAACTTTCTAGTTTTTCTCCAATCATTATTCATCCAATGAAGCTTGGGAACTTCAAACTATGGCCTCAAGTTCCCAGACTGGAAAACAAGGCATAACAAGTGTGAATTGCTTCCACTAGCTTTCAGTATTTTTATCAGTGTTGCTGGGGCATTGTAAAATGATCCGCCTTTAGAAATCTCCGGTCTTTCAAAAGGCCAAGCACCATTATTATCTTTTATTATAGTTAGCATTATTATTATTCCTGTCATCATCAGCACCATAAATCTTTCACCATCACCCGAACTGCTCACATGACTAACTACGCTATTTATACTAGTTCCTATCTGCTCTTTAATTACTACTTTAGGGCTTATAATCTAGGCAATGGTTGTTAATGTGAATAATAAGAAATCAGATTTGTACAGTAAATTAGTCGTACGATAGCAGGATCCAGCTTATCAACAAGAAGCTGTGACAAAAACCTTTTAGCTGATCTATCAAAAATCATCAGCAGTGTATGCCCGTCGTCTCCACCCAGGAACGCAAATCCAAGACGAATGGTCGTAAGTCGAACCTCATGCCCGGTAGGCTTAGTGCCAGTTTGATTGTTGATAAGGTTTGGTGATTAAATTTACCATCAGAATTAGTGGAACCATACCAAACCGTGTAAAACAAAATTTAAGTCATAATACCGGTGGAAACTGTGCACACTTCAATGCTTCAACTCCAATATGAAATTTTCTTAATTCTTAAAAGATAATTAATACTTCTTCGAGGAGAGAGTGTCCCAAATCAGTTCGAGTTCCACATGAAAAAAGTTAATACCAAAAAGCAGAAGATAATTAACGCCAACTCGTAAATCATCTCCAGACAAGAAATCATTGGCTATTTACAGTGATATGATAGTAATCAAGTATGCGGGTACCAATGATGACCACCTGCAATATATAAGTTGAAAAGAGTTACGTTTTGCTAATTTTCTAGAATTATTATTAACAAGCCGGGAGGTATGTGTCAAACTTGTCCCTATTGTGATGGTATTTACCTGAAATGGAACATCTAAGCCAAATGAATTGTATAGTTTACCACTGAATGGATGCTGTATGGTCCGAGGATGCCACACCCTGATTGCCCATCTCTCTTGTTCCAGGCGACCCACCGATTCTCGAAGAAAACAAATATTCCTGAATACACCGAAGTATGCACGTAATAGGTAGGTTTAAACTACTTCTCAGTTTAATGTAAAAGATCTTTGTGTCGGAACGCGAGGTTCTCTGCTGACAGTGAAATTTTTCAAATTTCCGAATTATTTAAGATAACATTTTACAAGTTCCTTAGAAGGGCTAAATTTTATATGCGCACACTTTTATGGTCCAGCAACAGAGCGTAGCCGAAATAGTTAGTAATTTGTTGGCATGCGGTTATCACGGATATTCTCTCTCGATACTGATTTTCAAGTGAATAAAACTGTGGATGAGAACCTAAAACAACTGGATGTTAAGCAAGATGGGTCCACGTGTTTGTCCGACTATGCGTACCTTGCGGTGTTGTGAAGTGTAACGGTGGACTTCAGGTCTCCGTTCCTACTATCCGTGTTGGTCATGTAGGGATTAGCTGAGGTAAATCAGGTGTTTTCACCCTTTTGGTATTTATCCATTAGTGTTTTCAGTGCCGTCCATTTAACTGAAACCTGCGCCATCATTCCGGTTGAGACCTGTAAGAAGGGTGTTATTTGTTAGGACTATAGCATGCAGGTGGCCGGTTGTGAGTGTGTGTGTTTGTGTGTGCGAAAACCACTGTACGACTCAGGTTTTATCATAGTCAATGGTATGATCTTCGGATGTAGCGTGTAGGGCGATTGCATGGTCGCTTCCTAATTCTTTTACAGTCCTTCGGTGTGGCGGCGTGTATTTCTCCTTTCTTCTGCGTAACAGATGGCGCATCGTTATTTCGATACACTGGGAACGGGACTGGGTTTCGACATGGTTAACTTTTACCTTTTACTTTCAATCTAACATGTAGCGCATTGATTATTTTCCTCACGCCACACCTGGCAGTGTTAATGCAGTCCGCTGGTACCGTGAACAGTCAGAGTACAGGAAACTTCAGCCGTGAATTATTGTAAAATATAAGGTGGAATAAAAATTCTAAGTTAGGCGAGTAGGTACATTAACAGTTAATGCTCAGTTGAATATCACCGTAGATGCTCAGTGATGAGAGTCCGCCGGCTAGATCTTGCTCACAGGTTGCCGAATTATGACTGAGAAGAGATTAATCAATTTTGCTGTAAATGAAATGAATGATCATAATTTGAAGCCAAAAGCGAACTAAGTCTTTGACAAGACAATCAAATAAAAATGAGCAAATGGTTGAAATCTTTACAGAATTTTAGAATAAACGGATAAAGAAATAGAATGGTTCATGAATGACTCGATTTCTTAGAAAGTAGTTTTGCGTGGACAAGATTATTCATGTGGCACATGTTTACCGATTATTTCAAAATACTATATCATCTTTTCTGGAACTGCGGCGACCAGAGCAGGTTTGTTTACGTCTGTTGGTAAAAGCGCATCAAATGAGGAGGGTAACCGACGGTAGATGTGCCGTAAGGATTTATCCGTACAAAATGGTACCTTTGAAGGATTCGTATTCGTCCTGGTTTACGGAAGAACTCATTTCTGGAAGCGATATCTTGGTACTGCTAACCGCCTCTCCCTCGGGTCTTTGATAGCAACCTGACCGCAATGTCGTCCACTTTGCTATCGATTGGTGGGATCTGCAGATTTCAGGACAGTGGCGCGCTCTGTTAAATGTCAGAATACTAAAAACTCTTTCTTGACAACACTTATTTAAACCATACTGAGTGGATTCAGTGGATAGGTTTTACTGTGAAATATGAGTGCACAAGAATTTCTTTGATTGTTAGCATCAGTGCTAGTATTCACTTGTTTTATGAGAGAATTATTAATTATTTTGGTAGGATGTCATTGCTTTCGAAGAAACCTATTTACTTCTTGATCATTACTAAAATAAGTTTGTGACATTAAAATTGCCACCTCTAAGCCGGTTGGAATTTATTGGGGCATGACATTTGTGAAGCTTAATAGCACATCTATGCATATATATGCATAAATATATGGATGAGCAGAAAAAATGCCTTGGAAGAACGACCAATTTCGTGGCTGTTGCCGCTCGTCAGGTTTTCGTACACCAAACTATCCTGCCCAAACATTCTCATACTTGTACACTCCGAATCGGTATGTCTCACCAGAAGCTAATTTGCATCGTCCATGAAAAATCCATAAATGAACCACAATTGTGCTTCATTGATCACTGTTTGTCATTTGGATTAAGTCAACCTTAAGCAGGAGGCCATAATACAGTTAGAATAGATATCAAATTTTAATAGCATTTGGATGCGCGGACGAAGAATTGTTAGAGAATCGCAGTTGTGTTTCTTTTGTGGTCTCCTCAACCAACAGCTTCCATGCACACTGCTGAAGACACTAATTAGATCCTGATGTCACCCACCACGTCAGGGTGCACAAGTATGCAAGACTGCTTGGACAGCAGATTACTAGGTACACAGAGTTGATTAGCACCAATAACTGTAGAACTGGTTATGTGGTTCAGGAGAAGTTTCGTTTACTTACCCAGATACTACTTACGGTTCGAATGTATACATATAAACCCTAGTTATTACAAAGCTGATCGCACCGTTCAGACAGATCAAGTATATGCATCACTTCACTTGATCTCAGAACAGGCCTCAGTTGTTACTTAATCACACTCACTCGAACTAAACAAGTCTCATAACACAACTGACATCGTTTTACTTGTTGTTTTTTTCAGGTTTGCTGTTCTATCTGGCGACAATCAGCGCGCTCATACCCGGAGGATCCTGTGATTCCGGGTTGGCTCCATTTGTCAACTGGTTTTTTGAACTGATTTATTGGATAATCGCTCTGTTGGTCCTCATGGCATTGCTCACTTTGGGGCTGCTCATTTTTGCCATAGTTAATTGTTTATGTCGCAGCAAAACTTGTGATTGATCAGAGTCACGTGATCCAGCAATCCTAATTCTGGTCAACTGATTTTCAGTCACTGTAAATGACACGACATTTTTTGTTTCACTTGTCTTCTATCTTTTGTGGAACCAGTCGACAGTTGACAACTTGAAATTCAATTCTTTCAGGAACACTCAATTCAAGTAATCCTAGGAGGACAGTTGACGCTACCCGCCAGACCGTGGCGTCTACTTCTGGATACGTAGTGTGTAAGTGGATTTCCCATTCTAGGAACAAATTTCTCTCAAGTACATGCTGAAATTTTAGGGACAGAATGGTTGCTCACCACAATATGGCGCCGAATTCATGGGATCCAGTGGAGCCACTTCTGCAAGTTAGTCAGGATAGGGTAACTGATACGTTCCGCTACATTAACAACATTGGAAATACACCTGACAAAAAATCGCATTGCTGATAGATAAGCGGCAGCTAGCCGGTGAGACCACATTTGGCTGTCAGGTCAAGGTCAGTCTTACACAAGTTGTCGTGAAAAACAAACTCCATCTCCACCCCGCCCCCGAAGCCGTCGTATGAGCAATTCTCAATTAACCTAGATGAACGGGTTTATCTCCGTGTGCATTTCTTCATTGGAGCTGTCTTTCGTAAACCTCTTCGGTTAACCGAACGGGACGGTTCGCACTCAGGCTTTGGCAAAGCTTTAGTTCTTGCTCGTGCATCGGATGGAAAATCTTCCCTTCAGCAAATATCGATCCGGATTTATTGGACTGTGACAGGAATTTAGCGACTTTGAGAATGGCACGAAGTTTGATCTCCCAAAGGCAATCAGCAACAGGTAGGATTTTGGAAACCACTCGATTCAACCCAAGGCAAATCGGCCCGTTTTAGTTCAGTGCAAACACTGTCTTAAGCACTATATTCACAATGTAGCAAATAAAATAACAAAATATTATATTAATTCCAGGATATAGAACAAGAATCTCGAACGGAAAAGGTGACCTGAATCAGAGGGAATTGATGCGCAAGTCGGTAATGGCTGCATATTTGACCACAATTACACCGAATTTTAGCACGGGTGAACTAATGCTCAAAGTCAGATCAGCAGACGAAAATATTGGCAAATGCTGCATGCATTCTTAGCGAGATTAATAGGTGCAATGATATACTGAATAAATTTCCTTTTTCTAAAGGAATTAAAAACGCTTTCTCACACTTTTCAGTTCACAAAAATGCCTTATAATTGGCTTAGTTACCTTTCAGTTAACCTTTTCTGGTAGCTAGCATCAGAGGTGGGTGACCAATGACACCAAATTCTCGGTGGTGAACTGATCTCTTGAGCAAATGTGAAACTGCAGCAAAGTTGTTCAGAAGCTTGGACGAACCTTTCCTAACTAAAGATCTGATTCAGTCATAAACTCACTTTCAGATAACTGGTGGCTTCTGCTACTCATTATTTAAGTCGGTTTCCAGATCATGTTCTCTAGCCATGAAATTAACCTCACTTTCTTATGTAACAGAAACTGCAGTTTCCCAAATTAACCCTAGAATTTTAATGTGGCCATTTCCGAAATTGATTTCGATGAGACATCGGTACCTCTTATCTGAACCACAAGTCAGAACTTTGCTAGCCCAGGAGTTCACCTTATCTCTAACACTAGGGAATAACTAGTATCGAACTTAATAGATATATATATATATAGCCAAATCCGATTGCAATAACTGGCCAATCACTTCCCTGAACAGTTTGACTCTTAAGATGTCAGTAACTCTATCGCAAAGTTAAAGCTGCTGGATTAAGGGCACAAACACCCTGAAGACAATTTCTGTCGGAAGCAGCTCGAGTTGCTGCTTATATTGCCTTAATCTCAAGTAGCTCCCTTTAGAACATCCAAGCAACCAGTGGTCTATGTTGGTACGTCCTTCAGTAACCAATGGTGAATGTTACTGCTTCCTGTAGAACTAGTCATTTAGGTAAGTGATCAGCTTGGTCCATTTAAATATTCAACTCTTTTAGATTTCCTGAGAAATCACATTAGCGTCGTGTGAGAATGAGTTATACGTACTTTCACTTACTGACTAATGGCAAGGAATAATAAGTGAATTTTCAAAATTTGATTCCCACATCGAGTCTATAGATTGTCTGAAAAAACAAAATATTAAACAACAGCCTTGGGCTATTAAATGCTGACTATAGGCCGCCAAATCGGGGAAAATCTGTAGCTGTAAAAAATTTTACGCCACTGACCCAAGGTTAGATGGCTACCAGTCATAACGGCAAGAACAGAAGCCTAATGTGGTCTATTTTGTTAGATGTTTCGTAAGTTAGTGAACAAGCTAATTTTGCCTAATAAAAATATGAAGTTTATTGTGAACAAATCGTCCCTGATCGGTAGGAATGTCTCCTTCGTCCATAGAATTCTGAGTTAAAGGCCATCCGTAAAGTGACCACCTTGTCAGGATGATGTCGAGAGAGAGGGATGACGCCCGCTAACTCAGGCCATTTAAAGCATGCTAACTTCTCGGCTTTCCAAAGGGCTGCACAAAAATGGTGTCAGCACTCCTAAGTGGCAGATTACCCTTCAGACTATCAACGTATAAACGCGATTTCCTGTGACGTCGAATAACGGTAACACAAAACTATATATTTTCATCATAACTTCAATTGATGCGATTTTTCACCTTCTTCCCTATTTTATTCTGAAACATTTTAACTACTTGCGAGTAGCATTAAACAATGAGAGCAATGCCACGGTAAACAACAATCGCCTGAGATCGGGGCTGCTGCTTCGGACCCACACTGGGCCAACGGTTTTACTGCCGAGATTAGTCACCATAAAGATGCATTAAATGATTCAACTTCTAGAGCGATGGTTAGGCAATGGAAGTGGGCATTCCATTCTATCATACGACTTGACTATTCTACATGAAAATGCAGAATGTGCAACAACAAGGCTTTCAGTATTTTTACCCTGAGGCTTTCATGATAAGAAACACTTTTCCTCCAATAAGAATTAGAATAGAGAAGCCAAAAACACTAGCTTCCACAATATGTCCATGATCATATCCTTGAATCATCACATTGCGCTTACTACAGTGATAGTAACTGCTCAATAACTGTCGAGAAAACGGAACAATGTGATTTAATTTCAGGCGTTGTTCAATTTTAGGAGCAGATCAAAGAAAGTGAATGAAATGTTTCTTACCAAGGTTGATGCAGAGAAACAAATGTCTCATGATAACTACAAATTTCTGGATTTAGATTAAGAATGGCTGGCATTTAACTGTCTGTTGTTTCTGGAGCGAGTGACCTCGATCGTCTCGTGTAGACGGAAGCAGTGCTCGTTCCCCAAGAGGTTTTGTTCAATTCATGGCCTAAAACAAATTTGCTATTTTGGCAACCTCACTGATGTGAAACCGATCTCCATCGCTTTCTGTAGTGTGTTCAGCCAATAATAAATGTTCCGGTTAGTTCATATTCAGCTTGAATGGGACCGGAAGATGACCCGAGTATCGATGTGACGCGTCAGTTGAAGGGTTCATGAGATGTTTAACCTGACAGTGTACCCTGGCAAACCGATTATCGCCCCAAAAGCAACCTGCCTGTTGTTCGGTTCTTAACACCCAAAAACTTGAAACACATGAGTTTAAGGTTTCTGTCTCACAGAAAGGTCTACATTCAAAAGCACGTCTGCTTTCTTCATATTACCTGTTTGGAATAAATCCTGTTGTATGTTCAGATAACCTTTTCAGTAGCCATCTGTTATCCACAGTAATATCTTTCAGGTACCTGTAATTGCGCTTATTCATGCATTTGTTTTGTCATCGCAGCAGGTTAAGTATTTATAATGAGCGCTGGATAAAAATAAGCTACTTATTACCATTAGCCAGTAATACTTGAAAAGTATAAATGCTAAAAATAGACCTTCCAACCAAGAGCACAAAGAACCCACTTGTTTCGATCGTCTTCATACACCCATCGGTAACGTTTCCCGACTTTACAACTATATGTGCAGTCCCAGTACTTATGAATTCATCATAAGTAGCATTTTTAACTAGTTTACTGGTACGCATCCTAAACAATAATATCCGATTTCACTTAGAAATTTAGCCTTTCAGGATGGAATACCGGTGAGAACATAAAAGCCGACCGTGACGAAAGTATATCCACGTTATCTTGAGACAAAGTGTTCAAATAACATAACTCAGAAACCCCAACACCATCTCTTGTTACAATCACTATCACAGTCAGAACCACATCGTGCGTAATATTGGTCATTATTCATTTTAATGATAATTACATTATTAGCATAGGTACCCTATATCTTTACATGGCAGCTAAGCCAGAAACCCCAACAGGATCTCTAATGAGCTGTGCTCGGGGTTGCATTCTGGCGGTTGGATGAACTTGATCCTCTGAAATAGTAACTGACTTTTACATAAATGAAGCCTACAAACGCTGAGATTCTTCTCTAAGTTGTTGAAATATCTGGTTGCGGTTTTTTTTACTCGTCGACGAGAGTAGACACCCGAGTGTAATAGCATATACGTTGGAGTCATAGACACCATGTTCTATCAACACCTCAACAAAGAACATTGTCATACCAGGACATGCATATTCAATTCACCAGTTTCACGGGAACTTACCTGGGCTTTTGTGTGGTTTAGTTTCAATATCATTACGGACGAGATTTCGTTTTGAGTACTTTAGTTTTGAAAATTTGTTGATCTAGGCTCAAGTTGTTCGTTCTCGCGAGATTTCGATCACATTAAATCACCGATGCTTCATCACTGGAAACATTGTTACCTTCGATATTAAGACGTTATTATCACAGATTTTTCAGTTCCACAAGTTCTGTCGGAATTTATCTCCTTTACTCCAGATTGTGCAATCAACCATCGTTGTGGTCGTTGCTTGTGATTATAACCCCAAACTGAGATACTTGGGGGAGACAGAACGCCATGTCGAAGTCCCATTTTCTATTATCGCCGATCGGGCCGAAAAAGGAGACTGTCTCATCCAAGTTTGCTCTGACCACGGGTTGTTTCTGGCAAACATCAGTTTTTGACATGGAAAGCCCACTTGACATTCTCCTTTATCTACACAACGTTGGGCTGAGGTTGATGACATTCCATCGGTCACCGGTGTCCTGGATCACTCGAGGATTGCCGATCAATCTGGTCCACACTTGTGGACTCAGACCATACTTTGGTCCATGTTCCGTTTTGTTTGCGCCTAGTCTGTAGTCACACAAGCACGAAAGCCACGCGTCCTACATAGCTGATTCCAGACGGTAAGCGCCGACTACAATTCCAATCGGAACTCGCAGTGCGGTTGTCATTTCAGCAAAATGCTCAGGAGCCGAGCGAACACTGCGAGCAGATCAAAGCTGTGCACTCAGTGGCAAATGCCACACAGTAGTCTCGGCTATGTCAGGACTTTCCTTTTTGCCTTTTTCTTCTTTTTTTTTATCTCAGATGGTTGTGGAGGTGACCATATCCTCAAGTAGGAATAGTGGCACTGATATCTGCTCAGATTCGAAAGTATCTGACTTAAAATATGCGGACGATTTTGTACAACTGAGCGAAGACCAAAGTAAGTTGAACATTTTTTTCGATTGTCTGAACGATAGGGTGGATGTGTTTTCGATGCGTTTTAGACCTTCGAAGTGCACAATGCTGTTGCAGGACTGAACTGGTTCGAAGCCGAACTTTGTTCTCGCAGTGATACAACTGAGGGGGGTGCATATATGTAGTTAGTTGGGCGGTTGTATCTCACCTGGTGGTCGTATATCGGAAGAAATGTCTTCATGCACACATAGGGCCCCATTGGTTTTTGCTAATTTGAGGCATCTGTGGCTTTGGTGTGACATCCGGTTATCGATCAAAGCTAATACATACACGGCAACAGTGAAGTCACTACTGCTCTATGGATCCGAAGCACGACCGATGAGAGCAGAATATATGTGAAAACTTTTGATGTTTGATCACCATTGTCTTCGCATTACTGGTAGAATGTGATGGAAAAATTTTGTGGGTAACTCAGACGTTAGACGTAAGGTACTGAGCCCCAGGGTCCAGCCTTTAGAATAGGTGCCAAATCCTAACAGGTTGCGGTGTTTGAGACGTATTTCGCACACACCCATAGAACGCCCGCCTCATTGTAAGCTGTTCTGAGACAGGTCTTGGCTGGAAGATAGTTTGAGGTAGCCAGTCAACGGCATGGAGAAAGAAGCACGGAAGCTTTAACCAGTGGATTGGCTTGTGTGGGTTGGGGTCCACGAGATCTCCCGAATTGAGGGTTAGAGACAATGGTTGATAGGGATCCGTGCAGCAGTCATTGGGGTTTTGTGTTCAAAACTTCTCTTCTTCTGCATAGTTCCACAACTTACCATTTTGCTGACAATCTTTAGTGCTTCTAGTTCTTTGCTCTGCTTGAACAGACGGCGCCTTGAGGTAGCAACGAAAACCAGAGCACGCGGGTGTAAGTTTAATGGTTGAACAAACTGAAACTGGTTGCCAGCGATTCCTGAGAAATACCTGGCGATGATGTGCGACGAGGTTCTCAAGACACAGTTGATGCATCAGCCTGCCTAGATCTAACACTACACCTTTTTCCGTGCTGTAGTATATGAACGCCAGGTTTTGACTATCTTGCTCCAGTGCTTCATTCTGGGATTTGGCTACTAAACTGGCTTGAAGCTCCCACATTATTACATGCCGCTCATTCACTCCGAAAACTGCCACACGATTGCGAATTTTTTACGCCCGCTCAACAGCTAATTCATCATTCTAATCACCTTCAAACAAACCACCATCTTCCGACAACACTAGATAGTACGAAAATTAACCAAACGACAGCAACAGTTAAAATACGAGCGGTAGTAAAGTCTGCGTTATAGTTTGCACTGTTCTCATACACAAAACTTATTATTGTGCAGTCTAACCGTTTCATAGTGGGCATTTTTAGATCCGAAAGGTTGCACAGATAGATGGTTGCCTGTAATCGAAATTTGTCACAAAACTCGGTAACGCATTCAATCAAAAAAGCTTGTTCCACACTGACAGTTGTGTAGACACTATGTGGAGTATTTGTTCCCATTCAGAGTGAATACGTCCAACGCGTTGACCCACACTACCAGTAACTAACATTTGGTAGCAAGTGGAGAACTTCCTCTACCCAGTATGCTACTGACTACATCAAATCAACATTTTTAGTTTTGAGAACTGGGATAACTTCGGATTTCTTTTTTCTATTTTTTGGATAAGTTGGCCTCAAATTTCCATTCAAAAAACAGTTATCGTCTCATTTCATAAAATCAGTCTCGTAAAAGAGTTCTTTTTAAAATCACCCTGTGAATATTAATCTGAACATTTAATCGACTGTCCATGGGACTGCAATAGTCCAAGCATGCTCAATTCATAAGTCATGTGGGCTTGATCTTTAAAGGGTCGTTTCATCTTCGCTTATTAAGGCCATCGAATTCAAGGACCTCTACATCCATAGTCGGGAAGAATACGAGGAAATGATACATGAGTTACAGGACCATCCGAATGTAAGTATGAATGATCTTCCTTAGGAAAAACACATACGAGGTCACGTGAACGAAATGGATCAATATAATCAGTTCGGCTTTCGGTCCACGGTATTGGTCTCAGTGCTCATAGTGTTTAAAATGCAACCCCGATGCCGATGAACCTTGGCGACAATTAAAGATTATTCTAATTAAAGATATCCATGACTTCTAAATAAATCGCATTCGGTGATTGAATGTCTCCTCAATTTGAAACCAGAATAGGTCAAACCGTTTGGTTCACTCTTCCACTGCTTATTAGGCCATGTATCTCGTGAATCTGATGTTCTTCATCGTCTGTCGTGATGGGCTGGCTCTAAATCGCGACTGCTGATTGAAGTCGGACATTCCAGTGTATAATGCGTCCTCCTCACCGTCTAATGAAATGAGACTCCTGAGGCAGGTAAGACTGCCCGAATGACAAAACTTTATGTGGGACCCAAACTTTGCCGCGAGGTCCAATTTAGCAATTGATTAGTAATTTCCCAATGACAGAAGAACGGTTGGTTGTTCTCGAAGTACATACCCGCACGTACACACGCATATGAACCGCAAATTTATGGTTCATGTGAGAAGAAAGACTTTAGTCAGTACTCAGTAACCAGCATCTTCCATTAAAGCGGACATTTTTCATCTACACAGCCTAAATTATTCATATGCTTATGCTCTATATATCGTACATTTAATAGCATTGTGCCCCTGTACTCGGTTACGATATGCTCCAATACTGTTATGTAACGGATTAATTAGGCTTAATCATTATAAATTTGTGCCTGTTTAGCGCCAATGTGAACGGCTATCTATGCCCGTGTACACGAGACGATAAGCGAACCGGGTTCAGGATGTGAAAAGTTGACACGAATCTGACAGTCCGTCAGTCAAAACCATAAGCAAACTGCAAGTTTGTCCAGATAAACACAAGTCATATGAGTCACAAGCCCATCACAAAATGATCGTCGTTGAAGCCCATTGTATCATTCGTTCTCGATTGTAAACAGTAACCAGTCAACGGAATCACGTAGTCCATCGTTCCTAATAAGGCTAAATTTGAAACCAAATGAAACTGTCACTGATTTCATTAGTTTTCTTATTGCCTCGGTAAATAAGTTTTTTCTCGATACATCCAGATAGGCCGGCAAAGAGTAAATAGATTTACAAGCTGGAGCTTTAGTTCGCTTCCATTGAATTTTTATTGCATTCGATCCTGATAAATCCAAACACGCATAATCGAAATTCTTACGATTGCGGTTACTCAGTGACAACTGCTTGTTACGCACACAAGGAAGCTGTGTGTGGTCTAATAGGCGCGAGTGGCATCCAGTCTGATGATCAATTGCAAAGGAATCAGTTTCGCCATGGACATTCCATGACTAGTAAACAACAACGTGCTTGCTCTTACACACACTATTCGGAAAATTCCAACCCTATGAGAAACCGGTTGACCCGAATCCATTTAAAATCACTGTATATGGAAACTGTCCGTGAAAGGCTTTTCACGACTGCCTTATCAAATTCATGCAAAACATTCACTCACCACGTTAATTTTACATTCAGTCTCAGAAATGTCATATGACTTTAATTTCGCAATTAAAAATGTCTTCTACCTTTATAAGCATTGAAAAATTCACAGTGATATCTTGTCGTGTTTGGAATCTGCATGTAGTTTGATAGGTTGTTCTAATCCGTCCAGCCATAATGTTTCTCACAAGATTTAGGAATCGCGTCTCAAAGACTAAGAATTGAGGTAAAAAGAAAAATGAATTGCAGTGGAATGGCCGAACTACATATGTCTCTGACAGGTCTGAAACGTGTATATCTGCGCGCAAGTGCTGTAATTTATGCCGACTGTCCGTGTGTTCCGCCCTACAAGTGAACAGACACTGGCCGAATATCAGGGCAGCAGACCTTCAATAGTTGAACCTGAAGGGATCGGGATAAATTTGCCAAGGAAATCAATAACCCCAGTTGGAAATCTAAGGTATGAGCTTGCCAGTCATGTACGGACAGCCACATCAAATGAAATCGGATGTCGATCACGAAAATATCAAAGCTACGTTGATAAACAAGGAATACATTGCGGTCCATCAATGGAAATCAAAAAGAATATTAGCCATTTACTTTAGTTAACAGAATTTAAATTTCCACTTTTTTCTCATCTTACTAAAACCAGGGCTGCCTCAGACAAGGAAACATCGGTCTATATAAATGATATGCTACTCGTCGTCCATGTCTTTGTCTGAATGGCTATCAGGAACGGTTACTAGTGCCGTTAGTCCCATTGGTTGGTTGGTCGCTCTACTTGATCACGTGCCTGAACCATGCAGTTCCACCTATTGTTGAACTCTTCGACAGGCAGTCTGATTTCAAAGGTGAATCCCACATACTTATCGAGCTATAATTCTCCTGGAGTGGACAACCGAATGCCATTTCCGTGCAGAACGTACTTCCGGGGTTGGCTGAAGGGCGTCAAAACCGTGCACTGAGATGTTGCGGCTGGTTGGACTTTACTACATACAGATACCTGTTCGCCTCGTCATATAGCTGAATAATAAACACTTGATTAAACTGCACTGCTAATCACTAAAATGGAACTGGGTTTCCTAACCGACTATAGGTAGCAGTACATCACAGCCTCCCAGTAATATTCGGTCAATATTTTACCGGTCAGTTTAACAACACTTCAGATTACGCTGACACTAGTAGGCAGACTTACCTTTGGCTAATCATCGTTTTGAAAACTTTATGTTGAACTTTAATTTGTAGCTGACCCGAACAAACATGACACGCTGGGCATGGTTATCCACAGGAAGAGGTTGGACCCTAGGCGGCCCACAAACCAATAAGGCGATTTAATAATCAAACCCCAGTGAAGGTTTATCTAAATCGGTAGACAAAAAGGCATGAAGGATTTTGTGTATTTCTTCCCTTTTATTTTGTGGCCCACGACAGTCGTTCACTCAGCTTGTTTCTTTCGGATTCCAGAAGGGCAGAAAAAGGAATACATTTCACTTAGTTTTCCCGGAATTATTTTGTTATTAGTCCTATATCTCTACTAGGATACATGTCATTCCTTGGCTATACCTGATATACCTTATATCAGTTTCAGTTGGCAACATTTCAAATAAAAATTAAATATAGAATAAACAGATGGTGAATCGCGTAGAGCCCGAAGCGCTCGATGACAATCGTGATTAGAACTCCATACTGGTGAAGTTCTAAAAATGACTGTCTGATGAATTTGACGAAAGAACCACACTTTTCAACTATAATTTTTATTGCCTTTCGTGGCTAACACTTAGTAACGTGATTTTGCCCGCGCGTATTGATAATTCGAAATGGAGAACTTTAAACACAGAAGAGTTTTTAAGAAATGTCAGTCTGAACTTGCACTTAAACAACTGGAATTAAGCAAAACCTGCAATTCCGTCAAAAATCGACGCCGCGGAAAGCAATCGCTGCCTATCACGAAGTTGTTTTTATGGAGAAAATACCCGGATAAAGAAAGACAAAACATGAAAAATGGGTTAGGCGGAATGAACGGATCAAATCTCCTTGTTATAAATTACCGGAGCATACTCATCGTGTTCAACAGGAACTCGGACTCAGGATGAACGGCTGCGAGTTTGGCATGATATCCACAACACTATCCCAGCGCATGGGAATTTAGATAACTTAAAACCATATTGTTGTTCACCAAAGGTTTGTCCAGTGTTCAGGCATGAAGTAATAATAAGGAATTCCCCCACTAACAATAAGCCACAGATATTGACTACCAATGCACACTGGAACGCCTTTGACCTCAACTACGTGGCTGAAGCTAACGAGAAGCACGCAGAAGCTGAAAGACACGTTGGTTCAGGTTTATCTACAAACGATGCGTTCATGTCCATTGTACTAGGGATGCCAATCAGTGAACTATCTTTGGGCCAACAGCACATTTGGCGAGCTACAACTTCGTGTATTGGTTGCGTATTCAGGCTAAATCAAAGCTGTATTGGACTGCATCGGACGATTTGCATATGGGCTCATCACAGTCTTTTCTCTTGGAAAACAGTACCGAAGGCAATGCACCATGTACCGCTGACGTTCGAAAACCGTGTGAATTGGCCCCGATAGCCTAGTGGCTAAAATTTTTAAGCCGATTTTATTGGTCTCAATTTCCAACCTTAGATAGGATTTGGGTAAATGAATTTACACTGCATTTGTCCTGTAGGTTCCATCAACTGCAAGAACGATAATCTAATCAACAGGGCACCTTAAAAAGGCCGCAACCAATTGCAGGTCTTGGCTTTCTATTCATTCAAAATTCCCATAGTTTTAATGACAATTTGATCGTTCGGGTAGCGTGATGGATCATTTTATAAATAAATAGAATCTACCCAAAAACTATCTTTAAAACCTACCCATACAAGTCATACCGTCGCCTTACTACTACCTCTATCGAAAATGCTGCGTTTTGTTGAATTCATATCTCCAGAGAATGTATTCTCTTATCACTTCCATTTTTAAGCAAGCCAAGACTAACAATAAAGATGCCATCCACACAACAGGTGAAAAAATAGAATGCAGTGTATTCGAGTGCAACACTGGTCCATGGAAGCTCCCAAACGCATCGGCCTTAATGTTAAACTATGTTTAGGAAATCTAACAGCAGATATTCGGCTTGAATGAAGAAGCATCCAACCGAAAATTATGTTTCCAGTCTGATCAACTTCACCTTGGTTGAGCTTCGATTTCTATCTGGGAAGCTGCTTTCAGTGGCTAAATTGCAAACAAACTTGGTCAGGACACTCTGCTTCGGAATTTTTCTGGCTGCTTTTCACAGAACTTGTCACCAATTCAACGACAAAAGTATCTTTTTTGTTAAAATCCAAATTTTGGCTAATATAAAACAGACAAGAACTCAACGTCAATTCGTACATTCAGTCCTAAATATATGTGAACATGAACAAAAGCATCTCTATTTCAGCAGAAACCTCTTGTGATCCAAAGGAAGCCATCGGTACCCTACTCAACTGGGCATTAACTAGCAAGAGTAGGGGTAAAAACTATGCAACAAAAGTGCATTTTTAAGGCACCTGAACTTTGGAATCCCCGAGTATGTTAATCGATAGATGAATAGGATCCCAGTCAATTGCCCGGAATTAATTTTATTTATTGTGAATGATGTAAAGTTAATGACAGCGTTTTTGGTAGATGTGCTATTAAAATTATATCGTTCACAATAAAAACCAGTACATGAAGCATTGACTTTTCGATATACTCCTTACATCATTTGGTCCTGATATTAATTTTATTCATTCTGTTTTTGGTTGGAAGCGTAACGAAGAATTTGGATGTCTGTTACTTGAAATTTCTTGCAAAATCACGAATAGTCAACGGTGATAATCTGTTGTTAGTTCGTGCCCAACACACGTGATGCAGTACAATACAGTCAAAGCAAATAGCCACTAAAATGCTCCCAGACAATAAGTAAATAGGCTCATATATGATCAGCCAATTTGGTTCGCCAAATCGTCCCTGAACAGTTGTGCCATTTTCTAGCACAACCGCTTGTGCTAACAGGTGCCCCTCGTCGGCTCACTAATTTTGCCTCGATCGGATTGAGATTACACATTTTGATAGCCTCGCTAGCCAATGCATTAGATTTTCGTAAGAAAGCCTGACTAACCAAAGCCATCCGACTTCGCTCCCCACCCCACCCCCCCCCCCCCCGCTTCACTTCCCAATCAAAATGTCTAGGCGCCGATCCCGACTGGAGCAATTTCATTGACTGATTTGGGAAATGAATGCTGCTTGTGCTCTAAACTGGTATTTTCAAAAACAAACGTTATCGATATTTAGCTCCTTTTTTCCCACTCAACAGTAACAACAGACGGTTAAGATATCGGTGTAGGTGCGATATTTCGCAGAATATTTACCTAATGCTAAACTCTGGGGAATTCATCGATGTTTTTATGTCGCTCGGAATCTAATATGGCCAACGAACTCAAAATAGCTACCAGTATTAAGACTGCAACCGTCAGGAATACACAATCGAAGGTATAATTAAGACTACATGAGCTGAAATTTTTGTACTGCTAAAGGGCATATACAATCAGTCGTAAAAGTGTCCGATCCCGTTGCCTAATTCAATGGCTTGCACTCATCGTGTTTTGAGACACTAATGTACTTTCTGGACAGTCGGAAATACACCTTGATCACTGTTTGTTTGTTGTCATTCAAATGTGGCTACCAGTACAAGAGTAGGCGCAATTACCAAACAAATCTGCATGACACGTGAACCAGGATTCTCTCAAACAAATAGAATCATGGTTGCACAGTGACCATGAGTTTATCCTGATCCCATGAGGGACTAATTTCTGATTAATCGGGGTTTGTGTGCTGCGAGATTATCTTGCTTCGATAAGGTATTCAGTTGGATTTTCCTGTCACTACTGAGGGAATATAATGAATGCTTCATTAAGGCGGTGATTAAATTCATTCAACAATTCTCGGAGAGAATACTCAAAACTGGTGCTGAGTTTCGGTCAGGGGGTCTTTAGATGAAATAACACACCTACCTTCAAGTCATATCGGTAGTGGTCCACATATGAACCAACCGAGTTGAATTTCGCTAATCACTCGAGTGAGGCTTAAATCCGCCGGTAGGTTTACCTTGCCTAAAGGAGGTGGTTTTCTAAGTTCACCTAATAGGAATTAAGTTTCTGTCCATTTTATTTCTATTCCATCCATTGCACAAGATCTTCGGAGCTTCCAGTTCAAGTGTGAAATGCAGGACGGTCGATGTGTCAGAGTTAACCCATTTCTATCACCCTGTTCCCATGAGATTTGATGACCGAAATGGCAGTGGTTTCATGATTCTTCGGGGTCACCGACAGTAAGAACATTATCCACGTGACTACCTAATTGGAATTAACAGACCCACGAGCCTTCTCTGGCTTTGCGTGGTACAAGCTTGGAACAGACGTGAGAAAGTAGTCAGTCTAACTTCGTCGACGGTTTCCTTTTAGGCGACACAGCCGTAGTCAATCGGGCGTCCTAAAAACAATGGTTGCAGCATGTGTTCTGGTAGCCACTTGGTTTGGCTGTATTTTGGAGGTCGGAAACTTTCATTGATATTGCATTTCACATTTCTGCCGTATTTCAGTACAAAAATACTGTTACTGCGAGATTTCGTATATTAGTTTAGAATCGGTCTTCGTACTTAAGATAAGAAAGCAAGTCTTGGAACAAAAATCGATCGGGAGGTCGGAAAACTTTAGTGCGGGAATTAGTGGATTATCTTCCGACCCGTGATAGTCTCTGCATTTAGTCCCGTTCGTTCCAGAGCCGTTGCAATTCTGATGACCTGGTTGGTGAATGATTTGACGTGCCGAATCATGCGAGCCGCAGGATCCCAAGTAAGCTTGTTTATTTTTACTGAAAAGTACACGAACAATTAATCTCCGATTGGAATATTTCCCGTATTTTCCTCTCGCCTATCCCTGGGATCCACGGAAAGTTAAGCATCTCATCACCACGCCCGATTTCTCCACCTCGTTCTAACAGATCGGAGATTTTATACTCACGAAAGAACGCTTTCATTGCTCAAAAGTTAACTGGATGAATCTGCTTCTCATCCAGCACTGCAGGACGAGAGCGCATGAGTTCGAAGTGAACAAAGTTTGACTTTCAGATGAATTATTTCATTCAAATGTGAACGGCAGTGAAGTCAAGAGTAAAATCATTTCGGAGTTCAGATACGTTATTTCTGATTTTTTCCACCTTACTGATATGCAATATTTTCAAACCGGTGCCACTAAAAAGATCAGTTAATGAGAAAGAATATCTTTTTAATTGAGTTTACCTCGGAAAGAGCAAAAGAGTTGGAATTTTATCAATCTATCCCGGGTTTTTTGCCTTATCAATCAATCCAGGTCACCTCCTAATCCGCTTACCGCCGACTTGTTTTAAATACGTTTGCCGGAAATAACACGGGAATTGTTTTCCCTTGTGTGGAATTTTCAACCACCACAAAGATGACTCACACTCCGGAGTTAAAAAATGATCAATCTTAGCCTCTCTCTCTCCATCTGTAAGACAGACAGGGTGTGAGAAAAACGAGGGCGAAAGATCGCCTCGGTGAGACGTGACAAGAGAGCAATTAATAGTAAACAAATTTTGATCAGTCAGGTGGTAGTAGAAAAAACTTCCTCCCACTTGCAAATCTTTGATGTGGAAAATCGTGACCAAAATGAAATGGCTGGTCATCCACCTAACGGGGCTATTTAGTTTTTGGTCAATATTCTCTTAAACGAATGCAAATAATGGATTGTTCGGAACACCTCTTGCACAGCTTGTAACTAATTTCAAGGTTACTTATACGTACCACATTATTTTAACTAGTTTAAGAACCCTGTGCCACAGTTTACAAGGCAAGGGCCCCAATAAAATAATTACCGCTAGTCTGCTAAGATATGGTGACTGGATCCTAAATCAAAGAATATAGTTTAATGGAAGACAAAATAAAACGAATCCCCATAAACTGTTTACGCCAACCCGAACGCAACTGTACGATGCAACGATGATGATACCTTGTTTGGTGCGCTTTGGCGTATATATTGACGTTCACAGTATTTCGCTGGTATCTATATCCCTCTGGGCGCTATGGCGTGAATAAACATCATTCCTTTCTGTAGCTGCGAAAAGAACGTAATCTCTCCCAACTAATTTGTTGCAAGCTGCTGTTTTTGGTGGTAGTGGCGGTGGTGACGGTGGTGATGATGTTGGTGTTGGTGGTGGTGGTGGTGGTGGTGGTGTTGGTGGTGGTGTTGGTGGTGGTGGTGGTGATGGTGGTGGTGGTGGTGGTGGTGATGGTGGTGATGATGTTGGTGTTGTTGTTGGTGGTGGTGGTGATGGTGGCGGTGGTGGGGATGGTGGTAGTGGTGGTGGTGGTGGTGATGGTGGTGGTGGTGGTGATGGTGGCGGTGGTTGGGATGGTGATGGTGATGGTGGTGGTGGTGGTGGTGGGGATGGTGGCGGTGGTGGGGATGGTGGTAGTGGTGGTGGTGGTGGTTTTCATCCTGATTTTTGTCACCGACGGCAGAGTCCCCAGAAAACCCTTGGTTTAGGTACAAGCTTTGCTTCTGATGGGTGGTGGAATACTCAGTAGTATCGTCAAACAGACCGGACCAATCAGCCCATTATGGGTTCGAATTCGAGTCGAGTATCAACCAGACAGCGTAACCTTTGCACGGTTCTTTGGTAGAGTCATAATACCTGAATGAATACCCATAATATCTTGCCTCGGTTTTAAATACTAAGATAAGTACACAGTTTGACTCAGTTTTGTCTTATTCGATTGGGTTGTACAAAAACCTGTGGGTCGTCATTCGCAAAGTGTCTGTTGTCAGCCAACCATCAAATTTAACCCGGTCCATGAGACCGGAAGTACAAACCCGTTAGGCAGGAAGCCCTTTCTTTGGTGTTACAAGTTATCTGCCGTCGTTAGCAATAGCGGAACAACCACTCATGGAATACTGAACCAATCGGTTTTTCATTCAAGCTTAGCTCGCTCTAATTTTTACCATATTTGACTATCTCTGGCGCGACCACTTCCTCGCTCTTGACCACATCGGAACACATTACTCTGTTATGAATTCCACCCACATAGGTACAGGCAAACGTAGTGCGTGGGATCTGGAACGGAGCGGCCATTGTACATGTGAACGCGAACAAAAATTGAAGCACTGCCGAGGCGAACATAGCCCGAGATGGTTGGTCACATCTGTTGACTTGAAGTGACGAACATTAATCTGTCCCATTCGGTGACTAATGTATTCGCTGTATTGCATACATAAAATTATATGATGTCATCCATGAGGTTTGAGAAAGTATTATGGTTTAAATCACCTATAATTTTAGAACTCGATTATTTGTCCCTACTAATGCCCTGAACACAGTGATCTTCTTGTAACCTCAGAAGGCAACAGGGAAACCACAGCCCAAAATCCCGTTTAAAATTGACAGAAGTTGGATTCCCAGCGTGGCGGTATTCGAACGTAAATGTGACCGGTTCAACTCCTTGGCAGTCTACAAAATACTGTGATTTCCGTTCAGAAAATGATCCAGACTATCGCAAGGACAAAAACAGCATAAATATTCCGGGAATCGCATGATTCATTTGGCTCTGTAAAACAGTTTTTCATTGGTTTCAGGTAAAATAATTTTGCAGTCAGATTATATCTAGCCAATCCTTGGTGTAAACTGGCTCGCTGTCGCTCCGCAAAGCATGCGACACAGTTCGATATATAACCCGAAACTCTAACCAAGCAATCGAATTCGAGGCAAATAACGAAAGGGCAGAACGAATATTTCTCGACTGTCCTTGGCCCAATCTTCTTCTGCAATTGATACCGATAGTCCCCAGTGAGATCAAGTACCCAATAGGATTCCCATATCTTCAGCGCTGATGAGACTTCATATTACTTTTTGGCGGAAGGAATTCCTGTAGGGTTTTCCGTATGGTTTGCTCGATAAGGTTGTGAAACCCCGATCAAAAATTATTTCTTGTTATTAAAGGCCGGAACAATAAATAATAATTATGGAGGGTTTTCCAAGTTAACCTGCCGTTTCATTCACTCTTTATCCAACATCCAGAGACCACTAAAACAAAAGGATGTAACAGATTCTGCCATACTCGAACTGATTTGACCTTCGTGAGCCACTCATCCGAGAATGTACGGTTTACCGAAAATACATAAAAGTGGAGTTCCTTTGAGACCTATTCTGGGCATGTGCGACTCCCCGCATCACTGTGGCTGGCTAGGCTGCTGGAACCTGTTAGACGGAAGATGAAAAGTCAGCCTCAAAGACACATTTGAGCTGATCGATTTTGTGAAAGAATTACACAAAATAGAATAGCGAATGTCTTGTTTAGAGATCACCTTCCTTTTTACTAACTTTCCAATCACAGAAACTATCGAATACCTGCGACTACATCGAGAACAGTGGGTCAGCAACTAGTTTACCTACAAAAGACTTGAAAAAACTAATGTTTTTTGTGCTTACAGCGTTTAGTTTAAATTCAGCAGTCAAGGTTATCGCCAAAAAGTCTGCTTAACAATGGAGTCCCCACGCGGTCCATTACTTGCAGGCATTTTTATGACAGCTGGAAAGTGATCCACTGGACTCGTCAATCCATACCCTTTACTTTTATAAACGTTATGTGGGTGACATTCTTCGTATACTCAACCCCTCCACGAGAATTATTCAACTGCTGAATAAGTTCAACTTGTCTCACCCAAATAAGAAATTCAAAACAAAGATGGGATTGAGTAAATAAATAGCGCTACTGAAAGTACTATGAAGTCGTCAAGAAGACGGTCCAGTTCGGAGATTATTGCAAAGGAAATCAACATGGAATGCACAATGCACAACTCTGTACCTCTTAGTGTGAAGACGAATCTAATTAGATGCTTCATAACCAGAGCAGAAAGGATATTCATGGGAGATTTTATGGAGGCAGGACTTTAGACGTTGAGAAGACAACTCATTGATAAATGGTTTCCCAAACCGATTAGTTGATTAAGTGATGGAGACAGAAATGGAAATTCCCTGGAGGATGGTGACGGAGAGAAAAACAGTATGCCCATCTCTGTCGTTCATAGGTGACATGCTAGCAGAGGTGGAAAGAAGACTGACTAGATCTATCAATAAGACATTTTGCGCAGACGGGCTTTGAATCCTATTCAAAGCCCGCCACGTATGGTCAGTACCGTTGAAAAACGAAGTTCTTGATTCTGCCGCCTTATTTTGTGTCCATTTAGTTGCGTGTTCCTGCGGGCGCTTGTCTGAACGCATCCGTAAACGACATCCTGAACGTTTGAGCACTGGAACAAATAAGTCACTTAATAGCGTAGTGGTTCCAACCTATCACAGGTTAATCACACCTTGAATGTGGCACACGTTTTTTCGACCCTCCTGTCCATTGCAAACCCTAAAGCACAAAATAGTCCACACAAAATGCTCATCTGTTTTCTGGTTACGCATGGCACATCCCAATCCCTTCCCATCCATATTTTTAACCTGACTAACCTAACGCCGCCCCCCCCTTCACCTCTACTAAAATTCCTCCAAATAAATTGTGGTGTAATGGCATGAGTACGAATCGCTGAAAAAGAGTTCTGTTTGCCGAACTGCTTTTTGTCTTTATTGACTGGTTTCAAAACTGATAATAGAGTAATGGCTTAGCTGCAGATATGCACTTAACTTGTTTTTTTAAGCATAGTCACCGCTTAACTCATCACTACCGCTATGATGGCACTGAACGGATGTTTGAAATGGACTGATATAACTGGTGCTGTTGAATATGCTGCCGCTGAATAAAAATCTCCATGCCTTCAAAAGCCATAGCAACAGTGATTCATGTGTAATATTGCAAATTAACTTATTTCGAGAGAGATGACAAGGTTCCAAATATCAGCAGCTCCAGCTGACTTTCCGCTGCATTGCGACAATCGCAATCTTTATTCACCTGTGATGCGTTAGTGCAATGAGATGAACAAGGAACCGAGGATTCAGTTTGCTTTCTGCGAGAAATGCTGGAACAAAATAGTTAGGTTTAGCAATACGTATGATTGACAGCAAGCCACTGAGTTACTGCACACATATGCACGTAAATTGCTGCATATGGCTCAATGCACCCAGTGCAGGTAACCTTCCCAAACTTAAGATTAGCTTGACTATTCCGCCTTATTACGACGCGGCCAGATCCCTGCATCCCGTCGCGTACACCTCACTACTTACGACAGTTGATAGGACAAGAACTACAAAAGTTGCTGGTTTCCCCTTGATTTTCGTCATCGGATTGCTAAAACAAGCAGTACCGAAACTGATTCACCCACCCCCCATTTTCATCCTCTTCACACAGCGCTTGGTTACCTAATTATCGAAGATCACATTCATTGGTAAGATGAGTGGGAGAATCGTAGTAAAAGAAACGATCAATAAATTATAGCAAAAAACAGTAGTTTTACGGACGGTGTTCCACAGAAGTATGAAAAATCGTGCTTTGTTGTTCCCCAGTTCTTTGTTACAGTCGTCTTGCATTAGCCGTACAGCGGAAGATCGATGTTAATTGGTGCTGTGCTTGGATTAGTCCTTCATTGGCCAATCACGTGTCCTCACAGTGTACCTGGGCGTGCATTTGGATCGAACGTGTCGGTATCTGATAGATCGATTTCCAGCGCCCCCTGTTGTTCCTTCCTGCCAACTCTCAACCCTAGCAATTTATCGATGAGATACCTGGCCCAAACGGTTTCATTCAACTAAAACAGAAGCACCAAGCGCAGATTCAGTGACATCAACAGCCTTTATTGGAACAAGAACAGAGGTGGGTAAAGTTATCTGACCTGATGGCTGAGAAAATCACGGCGATTTCTATGAGTGAGTGCAAGATACCACTAAAATCAGAACCTGGATCAAAAGAATCGTTGGCCTCACCAATTCAGGAATTCAAGTGTGAGGCAGATAGAGGCATAACCTTTGATTCATGGTACAGACGGCATGAAGATGTATTTCTTGTCGATTGTGTTAGTCTGAATGAGTCCGGTAATGTACACCTGTTGATGTGAAAATAAGGCGCTCCGGAACACGCACACAGTACTGTAACTACATTTTGCCAAGGCTTTCACAAGACTTCACTCTTAAGAAGACCATTGCACACTTCAAATGGGCTTTCGGAGAGAGAACTTTAATATTCAGTATACCTTATAAATGACTCAATCGTTAGACAAGCAGAGGAGTATATTGATACTTGTCCTGGCAGAGTTACCGTGAGCATGAAGAATTTTTGTTGAAATCGCTGACGAATAATCAATTTAAATCACTGATGTTTGTCTGCAGTCTAACTTTAGAAAAACCTAGTGACATAGTGACTTCCTGTTCCCTCGATTGGATTCATCCGACTCAATCTCGTTGCAAAATCTCACCACTGAACACCTCAGACTGATTAACATCAAGCAGGATTCACTCACTAGTGCTTCAAACATCAACCGGTAATTCGGACACCTGGAATGTGGACAAAATTTCGAAATTAAATTTAGCCCAGACCTTCAGAGGCCGCATTCAGTTTGCTGGGTTTTTTGGTAATTGGCACTTTGTGAGTTTCTGCCAATTTCGATATCACAATTGTGTACCCTGTAGTCAAACGGGGCATAAAGAAGGATTTCGAGCAGACTCAGGCAAAACAATCAGATCGTTACTGAGCACAGTCATTGAGGTCCCAACAACAGTCAAATCTTGTGTTCGCTACATTCGACAAGGAATTACATCAGTGCAGGATACACATCACCCTTTCGATCAATAAATCTGTGCCTCTGAAAATTGACACTGCCTTGGTTATTACCACAATTTCGCAATTAACCTGGACAGGTATCGGAAACCCACAACTTGAACCCACATGCCGTGAGGTACGAATTACATTAGGACATCTCGTTTCGTTTCTTGATTGACTGTTATGTAAGTCCTCATTTCGTCATTTGCACTGTACCGTCGTATGTTATTTTGCACGCAATGCCAACCAGAATCTGTTAGGAATCGACAGGTACACTTGTGGGATGTTCCTATCAGCTCACTTTATAATTCATCTACCTCTTCACTTTGGCAATCCCTTTCCCATTCGGTGTTGCAAATACTGATTTGAGATCATAAGATATCATTGCGCCGGAATGTGTGCACTAACGGAAACGCACTAGCCAGCTGGATAAACCGAAGAAAGTAAATGCTCACGAGAATTTTAGGACTGGATTGCAGCGGAGACATTCCCTTATTCCGATTAACACATTTGGTCTCATTTCCCTGTTAAATCTACCTAACAGTTTTGTGATTCAGCGATCGTTAAAAAAATCTGTGTACTAAGTAATCGAAATACATTTCTTCGTCCAAAATTGTCAAAAGTAAAGCCCGACATTTGGGTTTACCGGTTCTTGTTCAGCTTAGTCATCTAGGGCATATTGCCGCACCACAGAACACCGCATCATATTGACAGCTGCCCACTAGCGCGCATACTGCCCGACTGAGGTCTGTACTAATTCTTTTCACTAGGAGTGTGAGAAAATGTAACCAATCATGGGTTGGTGGGTGATGTGCTCAACCGGCCAATGAGGTGCACCGGAGGCGAGAGATTTACCGCAGCCACTTGTTCCCAAATTAAACTTACAGATTTTTATTTTACTGTTTCTTTTTTCTTAATTCAATACTGAAATGGCCATTTTGGACATCATTCTACAGGGCAAGCTTGTTTTCAGTCCAAAAACACCCTACTCCGCTATTCCTGAGCTTGACACCGAGCTAGATCGTCTAGGGTAGTATTAGAGTACTAAGAAAAGTGGCTTACGCGGCATGGGTTACCCCAGTCGTGATCATGAAGAAAGTAAATGGTGTCGTCCGTATTTGCAGTGACTTATCAATTGGTTTGAATAAAGCTATTCAGAAGCACCAGCACCCAATGCTAGTTTCAGAAGATCATTTTGCCAGACTTAATAAGGGGCCGGTCTTCTCCAAACTGGACTTTTCAAGGGCCTACCTGCAAGTAAAAGTTGAACCGCGCACAGTTATTACCAATCAATGTCCACAGAGGTTTGCATCAGTATAACAGACTTCTCTTCAGTGTTAAGTGTGCCCCAGCTATGCTTCAGCAAATTATGGACACAATGCTCAGTGGTCAGTCTTATGCCGTGGCATACACGGATAACTTAATTGTTGTTAGTATTTCAGTAGACATCGTATTCAGTCATACGGGTTTCACCTTCAAATGTCATGGCGCATGTTTCTGTTACTGCAGATCAACCACCTTGGCACAATAGTAGGCGAGAACGGCCGCAGGCTTGATCCGAACAAAATAGCAGCGCTCCAAAACTTGCCAACTCCGCCAACTAAAACGGCACTATGGTCCTTCTTTGACATTGCCATAACAACTTCTTACCAAATGTGCAATCCCTACGTACGCATTTGAATAATCTTCAAAAGAAGGATACCAATTAGTTCTGGTCTCCGGAATGTCGTAATGCATTTGAGAAAACCGAAAATCTTCTTATGTCCTTGAGTTGACACATTAAAATCCTCACCTTACTACCATTGTTTCATTTGATGGATGCTGCTGATGACGGTATTGATGCATAAACTTCCGGATGGTAGTCAGGAAGCGGTATTGTTGCAGGTCCCGTGTATTAACCAAAGCTGAAAAGAACTACATCCAGATAGAGAAAGAAGGACTGTCATTAAGTTTTGTTGATAAAAAATTTCACATAAAGCTGTGTGGACTCCGGTTCACATTGTGTCCTCGCTACTTACCCTTTCATCCAAGACGAATGTACCTTTATATACAACAAATAGACTGCAATGTCGGGCTACTATGCTTAGTGGCTACGATTTTTCACACAATGAATACGTACTGATAGCTTTGGACACGCTGATGTGTTTTCCATACTGATCGCCTAAAATGCACAAAATCGACCAGAGGATGACGTCATAAATTCAGCAATCAATGTGAATGTTGAGGTCAGTCAACTTCTTCATGACTCAATGGGCAATGTGCCAGTTACATTCAGCTTCATTAGCAAGGCTACCCTAAACCATCTCACTAAGCACCAGGTCATGCCCTACTTGCGCACTGGCTAGCCAGTTACAATTTATGACCCCGAAATTAGGCACCTCTATCATCGCAAGAAAGTATTGACAACCGTAAGTGATTGTTTGATGCCACCCACTTTGGTGGTAATTCCAAATGCCTTAAAACCAAGGTTCTTCTCCAGCTAAATACACAAATCATCCAGGAATGACGCGCACGAAAGCTATTATCCAATCTTATGATCATTGGCCAAATATAGACTTAGACATTGTTGACGTGGTACTCATATGTGGTCGATGTGCATTAGCAGCCAAAGCGCCTGTGAAATGTGAGTCCTACACTTGGCTTGCATCTTCTGGACCCTGGACACTCGTCCACATAGCTCACGCCGGAACCAAGAACAATCAGTATTTCTTTAATTGTTTTCATTGAGCCTAGCATCCACAACCACTACAAAAGCGGCATTTGATCATCCTTATTCTCTGTTCGGTGCTCTAGAAAATACTATGACCGACAAGGGTAAACAATTTGGCTCGGCTGGGTCTAAGCATTTCACAGTAGCATGGACATAAGTCATTTGTTCACTGTGGTGCATCACACACAATCCATCGGGGGGAGCGCAACGATTCGAGGAAACATTCCAGGAGTCTCTTCAAAAGTTTCAAAGGAAGGAAAGCCTCACATCCAATTTAAGTACTTTCCCACGGACTTATACTTTGACACCTAACTCATCTGCACCAGATGCGAAATCACCAGCCGAGCTATTCTTAGGAGGATGAAAACATCACTTGATACAATGCTACCAGCTACTCCACTTGGCCCGAGATATAAAGTAACGGAAGACCAATATAACCGACACCATGAAGCGAACGAATGGCCTTTCAAAGCAGGTGACTTTGTGTTTGTGTTTGTGTTCAGTGGAAATCACAGAAGCTGGCTCCATGGTTCTGTTCAGCAGCAAGCTAGAAATGTTGTGCATGCTGTCAGGTGTAACGACCGAACCCTAACAAGGCATGTGAATTATCTCCAGTATAGATACACACCCGATTATCACGAACTACCGCTTGACAGCCTTATGGATATAGTTCCTATTCTGCAACAGCCCATGGTAGCTCTGGAACCGAGATTGATTCAGCTTTTGAGCAAAAACGTTCAAGGGGAACACATACATCAACTCAGAGATTAAATGCGAAGCCATACAAAAAGGAGTGAGTGAGCTCTTCTTTCGAGGAAGGTATTGCAGAGACAATTGCACGAAAGTTTAACAAACTGCCTTATTTTTTTCTCTGGTTCTCTGTTATCATCTTTCTACATTAGCCCTTTGGCGAAAGATGGATATCAATAGGTACTGTGATTGTATTGAACAGCTGATATGCTCCAAGTCAGCATAGTCCATTGATTCAAGAGTCGCGTTTGATTTTAATTATATTTTAATCTGGGAATCTAGATGAAGACTGGAGAAGTTTTACCCTTTAATGTCAATGCAATATTCAACACTTCTTGCTTGATGGGAAGTTGTATCGTTGTTATCGTCGTCTGGGTTCTAGGGAAGCTTTTTACGCCCCTGAAAAACTGTCTACGAGCATTTTTTTCAACATATGCTAGTAGCACACAATGTTACCATTTCAAAGTACTGCTAGGACAGCAAACTGTTCACCTCCCTAAGACAATGGTCTGATCATCTGACCAGTGATACACAAACCACTGAATTGTACAACTATAAAAACTAACTGTTATGCTGGCAACTATACATTTTGCCCGAATAAAGTGGCTTGAACGATTGATTTCTCATATCGGGCTATTGATTGCCAGGAATAGAAATGGGAGGGTAATTTGTCCGAAAACCTCGGTAGTTTGAACTTCTAGCATAACCACCGGTCGAAGTGAGAACAGCCCGGCGGAGTATCTCCTTTGTAATTTAAAAACGAACACCTGATGCAACTTGATCTCCGGGGCAATGTAGTACACCGTATGGTTCTTTAAACAAACAAACAAACAAACAAACAAACAATCCATCCAGGGATATCGAGAGATCTTCGGGGTACACATGAGTTACGTCAAGATTAAACAACTCAAAAAAAGATCATTTGCCATAAAAAAGCTATTAACCGAGTCGAGCACTGTGCTTGTTTAACATAGGGTAATTCGGAATTTTGGTATGTAACCAGAGATGCATGATCCAAAAACATCCTGCTAAATTTGTTACAATTTAGTTTTGTCTTCTCCTACCTGTTGCGCCGAACTTAAAAAAATGAAAATGAACACACTCAGACCTGATATGTAGAAACTGTCACCCGTTGTTAAACATTTCTCACGGAGTTCAAAGACGAATTGCTCCAAAATTAGTCCGAATTTTATAGACAGCTATAAACAGTGTGTAACAAGCAGTTGCATTCCAAATGGCCACATCCAATGTCTTCGGATGCATCGACAAGGTATTTTAGTCAGTTTGCTGCTCAATTTACCAGCTTCAATATTTTACTGTGGGAGAAAAAATAGATTCCTGTTTCATTTTGCTGTTTTCCTGTGTGCGGGCATTCGCTTAATGACTGAAACTATCATGTTGTCCGATAAACGGATTGGTCTCGTAAGGTTCTACGAGTTGATGACGTCTCACCACAGATGCTCTAAAGAAGCTTAGTGACAATGCACGTCGATCCTAGCGTCAAAATAGCATAACTTCCATGGATGAAGTCAACTCTTCTAGTGTGCTTTAGGTGTATCGATAGAATGACTCACAGCACAACCAAATCATAGCTTGACAACTACATCAGAACAAATTTAATAGAATCTAGCGAAATTAGAGGGTACAACTTTTGATGCCAAGCATGTCCCCCAGCAATTTATATTCTCTCCATTCAAATGCAGAATGCCAAATTCCGTCAAAATCTTCTGCTGAAGCAAGAAACAAATTACCTAAAAGGATAATCCATTATCCGAAAAAAGCAGTCACCCCATAATCGCTCGTCGTAGATATCTTGTTTATAGTACTTAGCACGTTCTTTTTAGGGAACCCGAATCGAATCAAGGATCACAATTCGCCATTTGTGCTCCACTTGATCAGAGTCTGATCACAACATTCTCACTTGGGCGGACAACCGAAATACTCCGAAGATGCCCGACAACATTGAGTTCGGAATTGAATTACGACCAGCATACAGTTTTTTATTTTATTTGCGACTGAATGAGAGGTTGTAAGCAACCGCCTCACTGTGATGACATGCATTACACTGAATGCATATGCAACTCCTCATTTAAGCAGTCATGAAAAGCGACTAACTTGATGAATGTTTTAGATATCTGAAAGTCATTCTCGCATGGGTTTAAATTTCTACAATGCTCGTAGTAGTTCCAAGGTCGGTAACGTCTAACATCGTGTGAACCGGTTTTGAACACCTCAAGCTTACTTCGAATAAATGTTTGAGTTGTACGGTCCCTAAGGTAAGATATATCTACAGCCGAGAAACCACTGAGCAAAAGTTACAGCATATACGAGATATATTGCGAAAAAAGGCTATACGGAACCGTTCCTTCATCGGTGCATGTAAGAGAAAACTTACACAGGTCGAAGCCTTAATCAGCCAAAAATAATAAGATTTTTCTGACCGTTCCGTTAACGGGCGATAAAGCGTGGGGAACCTATGGTGAGTTCACATGGATTGATCTGCAACTCTCCGATGCAGCTTCACGCCGGCCTGCGTACACAAGCAACCGAACGGGACCATGGAGACAAATGATCGTGAAACCCACACATTTAACAACGTTGATTGAGCACAATGGATTCCGTTAATCGGATTTTTTCCAACTTTGTATATAAATCCATGATTTGTAAATACAAATCGAACATGTTGCCATTCTGTTTTGGTCTTCTAATTGACTTCATTCGTGTAACATGGATCGAAGTCAGTTCAGTGCTTACCGGTAATTCGTATCCGCCCATTACCGTGATTGACCGAAATTTGTAATAACAATTACAAGTCTAAGTACTAAAAACCGTGGAACAACAACTATAGAAGGCCTTTGGGAGGTCTTTTTCTGTGGCCTATATCCGACTCCCACCCATAATTAAGCAGTTTGTTGTTCACCAGTTCAAGGGGAGGTTGCCTTATCTGTCTGTCTTCAGTTTTACATCGTAAATGATAACAGAACACATCCCAGCTGCTCTTCGAAGACGTACAATCCGGAATATCAACAGTGGTGGATATTGGTCATCAGACAGATCCAATAACAGCTTTCAAACCCATCTTGGAAACTCCATGGTTCCACACAAATGACTACACATTCGGTTGCTGAAGATATCCGAGGCCATACCTATTCGACTGATGAAGCCCGAGCTGTGCAAGTAAACTAACCTCATGCAGCCGCTGTTTTTTTCCGCGGCTGTAACAAATTATTTATTTGCCTATTCTCTTTTCAGTTTCTAATCCCTTGGTTCTTTTGCTCCCTTCTCCCTTCACATTTTTGGCCTTTTTCACAATTACATTTTCCTTTACCCATAATCCCATAATTCACACTTAACAGATTTCACACCAGTATATTGTCATGTTCTTCATTGTCTTTTACATGTTTTCAGATTAACGAACTCTCCCGTCGACTTACGCATTCATTGCGAAGTGCAGCTACATATGAACTCTGTCACTCAAAACCATATACGAAAATGCCTGAAGTGATATATCGAAAAGAAATCTCGCGTCAGTTCCTATGTGCTTTCTGCGTCATATTGGATGACTAATGGTTGAGGATTGAAGAGATTATTATGTGCTTGGGTATATCACCATTGTCGGAAGCGTCCACATTGAACTAATCAATCTCGACGGAACACCTTGTTATGTGGGATTGCGTAATGAGTCTATGTGCGAATCGTACGAAGCTGCTCCCAACTACAACCAACTGGTCAAGGCAGTGACGACCCACGAACGAAAAGAGCAAACATTCCGCGACTGGCATCGGCCCGAAGACATTGTCATCATTGTTTCCGTCTAGGTGATATATATTTGGATGACTTGCAAGGAAACCTCCAAAATGATTCCCAGCTGTTGATTTTTTCTTGTTGTCTGTATTTGCGTTATTTGGGGTTGGAGACAATCCAGCGAGCTTTTTTGATTCAGATTCATGTCACTACGCGCGATCATAGTCCATGCTGTTATTTCGTGTAGCAGTCCTTTTGTATGCAAGCTGGAACGTCAAACTCCCCCTGTGGTCACTGTCATATTTTTTTGGTTTTCCGGGATCAAAAGTGTACCCGAAGTAAATTTGGTATAGTTGTTTAAAATGGACTCTCTTAACTAAAGTAAGGAAGAAAGCCGGTCTGATGGCGCAATATTTAAACTTGGGATCGGCTTACGAAATTCGGTCAGTCTCAATAAAGAACGGATACGAATTATTAATAGGCACCGAACTTACTCTGAAACAAGCTATGCAAATAAGACAATGAGAAGACCCACAACAGAAGGGAAATATCTTCGGGGTTTATTTGAAAATCACATCTTTCTGTACAAAACAGGAGACATCCCGATTGGTGGAATATATTCCTTCCAATGTCTATCGAGGAATGTTTGGACTTCACGATCACCTGTCACCACGGCTCTCAATGGCTGGTCGTCTACGAAAACTATCGCGAACCCGTACCGGATTGTGCCACGGTAACTAACCACATATATGGCGAAAAGCGAACGGTTTCGCATTTGGCTGTGAGTCACAAATTTAACACCATCCAATACAATTGCTATCGAAGTACACATTTCTGTGCATACTATACTACCTCACATCTGTGCTCGCAACGTTAAAAATTATTATAATTTTCTCGGGTGACTGGATGACTGATTGATTTATTCATTCAACTACTCATTCACCGAATAGTGGTACTATTGACCCACTGACGTCCTTGTGTTCTTGCGCCAGCAAATAGGTGAAATTACCCCTGGTTCCGGTCATTTCGGCTGAACACGATGACTAAGTTACCAGTTCTCGGTGGATTGATTGCTCCCTAACTTATATGGCACGAAGTGCTGCCAAGGTACTTGGTCCTGGTTTGCTTCCTGTTTTCCGAAAGATATAAACAAGTCCTTTGCTTCATTTTACAAATATACGATGTGGATGGGAATACTTCAGTAATATCAACGAGGGAAGTTTTAATACCATGCAGAAATTGCAAATTTTCGTTGATCACCGAAAACCTCACATTTTACAGAATCAGTCCAGCAAACCACATCTAGTAAACTGAATAAAGTAGCCGCAGATCCGGGTTGTTCACGATGTGATTCGTCATGCTTTACGAATACTCAGTTCCTCACTGAAAACAGTGGAATCATTTATTGCGCAATCTGTTTGAGTGATCTTGTGACCAGCGAAACTGATTAGATAGGTTTTAGAAAATTCCCATCTACAAATGTGCTGCTGTAGTGTTTGGTATTCTCTAATAGTGCGCGATTTGATATGAATCCCAATGATTCGTCATGCAGTGTCCACATCCAACTTGCCATTGAAAACCATAAGTGCACTGTGCCGCTGCTTCATCCTTGTTGGGAACCATCAGCAGTGTGCATCCATCGCACCCGAACTGGGAGGCGAACTCGGGACGAACTATTATGAGTCGAATGCCGTAGCCTCCTAAATCCAGTGCCGGAGACGGGTGCTGATGTCTGATGAATGGTTGAGAATCAGCCTGGTTAGTGTGTTTGACTAAGGTGTATGACTAGTGGCCGTTCTTCCTGCGTTCGCGTCCCAGTTCAGACGAGATGGATACACACTGCTGATGGTTCTCAATGTGCATGAAACAGCAGTAAAGTGTTTCCATGGCTTTCAATAGGAAGTTATGTGTTGACGCTCTCATGTATATCAATAGTTTGGAATTACCACCTAGCTGACGAGGGAAAATAAGCCTACTTCCTCGTGTTCTCGTACCGTTCGCTCAGCCTAAAGAAACTAGATTTGCACGACCAAAGCTTGAGAATTCTCATGATCACTATTCGCATCATATGGCATGGATGTGCACTTAACCACTACCCCGTATCTACAGACAGCACGGCAAGGGGAGCAGCTACGCTTGTGTGCCTACCACACCCAGAACATTGAAAATCATTTCAGATACCCCAGAACTTAGCCCAACCAAGTAGGCCCAGGACAGGTGACTAAGGCAAACAAAGCACGATCATGTGGCCAGCCCATAGTTTACATTTAGGATTATCAGGAAGCTGGGTTGCCCCGTTCGTCTCTTTCTCTGCATGGACCCCTGAGAAGGGACTGAACCGAGCCGATCGATCAGCATCCGATACATAGTATAGTGCAGCATGAATGTAAGCTCCTCGACCGAACGTTTGATCAAGGCGCAGCGATCAAAATGACAGACCAAAACAAAGGCGGATCAGAAATGCTATGGTACCATTTGGAACAAATTAATTATGTACAATAATTAAATCTCAACAGTGTTCCTTTCGGAACCTGTTACTCCGACTTTTGACAAAACATCACGTGACTGACAAAGGGCGTCAAGCAAAGTCAACTGACGACCAACCCATGGTCGTGACAACGAGGAGAGTCCAGGGTGTGTCAACGATATAGTCAAATTGATGCAACAAAACAAAATCGGGATTTGTCACGAGGAAGGCAGTTAGTGTTCAATGGATGGTACGTAAAGGAGGAAATGTCAATAGTTAGTTCCAATTTATCCTCGGAACTGTTTTCAGGAGTAATCAAATCCTCTATGATATACCGGTTTAACGAAAATCGGCATCTGACCTGAAAGTCAATATACTAATTAAACGAAGTCAAAAACGAAACATTCTGATCGGAAGGGAACAGAAATGTTAAATTGGAGGTTAATTGCAAAAAGCATACGATCTCTCATGGCTGTGGCATCCAAAGGTTAAGGAAGTCGTTATTCAAAACCTCAAAGGAGCAGTCACGTCACTTTCAATTATGTTGGCCCATTACAAGAGTTCACTCAAACACACTTAAAAACACAGATGACATCCATTTTCAAACTCCTGTGCTCATCATTTGCCGTACACTAGCGAAACCCATGGTTTGGAAGTAGTAAAAAAAACCATCTGGTCGTGTGATGCTCACAGCCTGTTCATTTTAAGCTCTTGGGTTTCAGTGTTATACAAATTTATATGGTAAATGGAAAACTAAGCCCAAAAAATACTCTGTAATTTAAAAGTCAGATAATGTAGTTCACAGTTTTGAAGTAAACTTCCCTGTGAAGGCAGTAAAGTTTGGCTACTAAATTGTGGCCCGACTCCTTTATGTGGTGATACAAGGCCCTTCAGTTGAGATCTGCAGCTCTTGAACCAGGGAATCTATGTTACTAGAACATGCTGACAAATCCAAACCGTTTCAATAGATGATAAGAGATACTTAGAAACCCTTGACAATTTACCCAGAAATATCATTCCCGTGGTAACAGAGATTGGCATACTATGTTTGGTAAATTGCCTTTTCGCCAACACATCTAATAACATTTTAAAATTCTCATGCATTTGTCTTTAAACTCCAAATTGGTTGTAAGTTTGTGACGCTGCAAAGTTGCGCCTTATTCTACTTGTCACTTGAGATGCAGGTTGATAATCCCAACGCTACCAACACACTGCTAATCATGGAAATCATTAGCCGAGTTGAAATTGGAATTAACAGCAACATGGCTACTCACCTGACGAACTTCGGTGAAACTCTGAAGCTTGCTGCGTTTCTCTCCAACTGGCGTTCAGGAACCATTTAATGAAGGCTTTATACTGAGTAACGCGAAACGTCAGACAGAATAATCTGCTAGTTGGATTTTCGATTCCTTCTTACTGACTTGGTTTCTGGGGTAGGAGTTTGAATTTTACTTGCGATACTGATCAACGTCATTCATCTCACAGGCGGTATTTTTGCCCGATAATTGCATGCAATGTAACATAGGCTACTTAGCTTTCAATTGGACTAGCCGCTGTTAAGTGTACAGCGTGTTACTACAATGTGAATCTGAAAGGATTTGAAACTGCGTGGGTAATAGCCCAGTGTGGTGAGTTTCCGCGCAAGTCATATGATGCAGTCCGTTACAGCTTCACGCCGGCCTGCGTACACAAGCAACCGAACGGGACCATGGAGACAAATGATCGTGAAACCCACACATTTGACAACGTTGATTGAGCACAATGGATTCCGTTAATCGGATTTTTTCCAACTTTGTATATAAATCCATGATTTGTAAATACAAATCGAACATGTTGCCATTCTGTTTTGGTCTTCTAGTTGATTTCATTCGTGTAACATGGATCGAAGTCAATTCAATACTTATTGGTAATTCGTATCCGCTCATTGCCGTGACTGACCGAATTTTGTATACCAATTATAAATCCAAACACTACACTGCGATTGTTGGTTTTCATGCACTGGCGATGTCATTTCGGCTGATTGTGAAACGTTTGTGATCTAAATTCCAAGTCTAGCGACTCCATGAAAACCCCTGAGGGCATACTTCAGATGAACACAGTGGTTGAAAACTCACCGGATAAAATGTCCATTTCAATGCGCAAGAAATATAGCCCTACTCAGAATGACACACACTTGACCCCTAGTTCCCGTCGAGCTCAGTCCTGAATGATTATGGCGGACTGAACTATTAATTCTATCTGCAAGCATACAACCGATTCTAATCAGCTCTATTCTTATGATAAATCAATATTTTGCACAGGATGAACACAGTCGAGGGAGGTCACGAACACGTCAGTCAAATCCAACGTGAATCATAGCCTAATCTTTGGTATAAATCTATTGCATAATGTAACTGATTTCCCTAGTTTTTAAAACCGACTGAAGTGTTAAAAAATTCCTAATACACAGATCAACAGACTATACAGGCTTTTCCGTTGTTCAATAGCGTATGGCCCCCCTGCTCAAGAAGGGTTGCATTTTTGTAATATTGAGACTTGTATTTGGTATAAAAAGTTAAATCGGTCATGGTAACGAGCGGGTAGGAATTACCAATAAGTATTGAATTGACTTCGATCCATGTTACACGAATGAAATCAACTAGAAGACCAAAACAGAATGGCAACATGTTCGATTTGTATTTACAAATCATGGATTTATATACAAAGTTGGAAAAAATCCGATTAACGGAATCCATTGTGCTCAATCAACGTTGTCAAATGTGTGGGTTTCACGATCATTTGTCTCCATGGTCCCGTTCGGTTGCTTGTGTACGCAGGCCGGCGTGAAGCTGTATCGGACTACCTCACGTGAAAGCAATTAAGCTCACCACAGTTTCTCCCCTCATATTCCGGCTATTGACCAAGGCTGTCAAGACACGTCGCTGGGTTGTTCAATTCACGTATGATGAATTCCATTTGCGGTGTGCGTTTTCTAGAATTGTTTATACCACCTTGGGTCTGGTGAAAACAGCGTGAGACCACTAAATGAAAGCCACAAATCAGTGGATACCAAAAGACAAAAGAAGCCCTAGCACCCTTGATTAGGAAAGTATTCGTATCATATTTGCAATGAAAGGTTCACTCATAAGACAGACTACGCTTGAGGCGTGCAACTTCCAGGTACCTAGGCGAAGCTCGGAGAAACAGCAGACTTACCGGATCCTGTGGCTTGTTCCGTGCCTGAATATCTTTCATTAGTCCGGAGAAAAACATGACGAACAGTAGTCCGGAGGAAACTGTGTTTTTAATGGTCACTATATTCGATAACTGATTCTACATGTCCACTTTCCTCTTACGGGTGAATATAAATTCACATACACTAACATACTAAAGCTCACTTAGTTGTTCATCATTCGACCGTCTTTAGTTAACTCCCCATACTCGGTGTAGCTTGCGCTGAACCACAGTTATTCCATCGCCATTCCCTAATCGCAAAGGTCAGATAACTGGATGGTATTGGGCTTCGGAGCGCCCTTACCAATCACCGAACAAAAACGTGTTTGTGTTGGATCCCTCTATTATTTGCGTTTATTTGTCCATGTTCATTTTAGACAATTTTCTTGTCTGTTTGCCCCTGGGAGCTTAGTGTACGGGTTGGACGCGATTTTCAAGATTGTATTAAAATTGTCTGATGCAAATAGGCGCTTCATGATCAAAATTAATGATGACCACTATTAAGAATGTTATTACCAAGGCAGACGCTCCAACAAAATTTCCGGTGTCTGAAAGAAGCCAAAACCTACCCTCATTCGTTTGTTCATACATACACACACACACTACATGTGCAAACAAAACGGCAGAGCTACACATATGTACACTTTCAATGAAATCTCGCAGCACTCAGGTCATTCATACAGTTGAACTAGCCAATCGTTCTGGTTGATGAACGAATTTACTTTTTTGGACCGCCATCGCGCCCGAACGACCGAGGCTTTACATTGCCGCCCGATTTTCGGGTGATAATTTGGTCGTCCATGGAGTTCTGCTACCTGGGTACAGATAACCAGACGCATATTCAGCTCCTTGTTGCGAGCCTATTTAACCAAACATGTATACGGCCTGCATGTCACAGCTTGTGTTCATTCCTAGTTATTAATAAACCTACTTCTATATATATATATATATATATATATATATTTGAACCACAGCAGTCTCTTGGACATATTCACCCTTTCGTAAAGCGAAGCAGTACTAGAGATTACCCGAGAGTTGAAATGAAATATCGCATTCGAGAGATATTTGCCATAGTTTCATCAGCGTGAATTAAATGGAAGACACAAAACAATCACAAACCAGTTACGAGTGAAGCACCCCGGAACGAATTTTCCCAATATTGCCGGCTATCATTTCAGCGAGTGTAAAATTTGGGTCATGTGTGGGAAACTTGGGCTTGCGTTCTCCACCCGACATAATTTCAAATAAAAACTTACGAATTCAAGTTAGGTTTTCGCAACTTCTAGTGAAACCACCAATCACGATGACCTCTAAACAAAAATACGGGACTGCTTGCCCAGCGGTCACCTTTCCCTTGTCTATTGGTTCTGTCCATTCTCGATACTGAATCACATCACGAATCAGTGGTATTTCCATTCCCGCTGTCTAAGAAAGCCAGTTCCAACTGCAATCGCTCTGACACAGACACAACAGATGCACTTGAAATTTATTGACGACAGAGACCAAGGAATACGAACGCAATGGTCACTTATGTGAAGGAGACCAATGGTTACCGAGAATGACCATCCACTTAACGGTCGCTTTAGGTATTCGGTAGCCCTTGGCCGAGCGGTCGGCCCCAATGATCTCAGACGGGTTGCGAGATGGTGCACAACGCCTACCAGTTAATGGTAGGTGATGCACTATACAGGGTAATGCAACTGAATTTAATTTTGAACTGAAAACAGATTAACTTCCGCAACAGCGATCAAAACGGTCCTGAAATCATCGCTTCATGGGTGAAAATGGGTTTACAAGAGATATCCGATCATATCAGCAACAAACAGATGAACTAAACTAATAAATTCGCAGTGCAAACGTGCCTTCAGTGTCCACGGGGATGTGGGCTATGGGTAAACTCAAGCTGAATAATTTTGTTTGAGGTTTTACCAGAAAAGATTTGACTTGGGAACCATAATTGTGGCCTCTCAATCTTAATGTTGATGACCCGAATTTCAATTACGTTTTCCAATTTTGTACTTCTCTTACAGCCTTGAGGAAGGCTGATTAGACCTTTGAAGCGCTAGCAACATCGACAACCTGTTTTTCATCCAGGACGACGATGAGTGATAGCACCCTGCAGCTATTAGGGCGTGCAAAACATCATTGTCGGGGTGAGATGCAATTCCTGCACGAATATGCACATAGCACCACGAAAGCTCCTTGCCCCCAGAGGGTATGACTTTTGTGATGACTTCGATTGTACTTCTCCGTATGACAATTAAGAGAATCCCAATCGGAAGAAATGCAACTGATAATATAATGTGTGAGAAACAGTAATAAATAAATCAGTGTCTTTTATTTCCGTTGCTGGCGGCCTACAGATGTTACCGGCAATTTTTCTCAAACTTTTGGCATAGGATTTTCCAGTCTGCGATCACTTGGCTTCTCCACAACTCCAAAATCTTTATCTTCTGTTTCACATTGATTTCGTGCGAATTTCAATTCGGGGCCCTATGTGATTACGCCAAAGATCCCATCTACCCGGCGTCCTGTTGACTATCCTCGCTCAATGAAGTTGTGAGTTATCGTCCTGGAAGATTAGGAATTTGGTTTAGTGTTTCATACAATGATTTTCCCCCTTTCAGAAGGTTTTCCTTCATCGCCCTCTCGCGACCGAAGACAGTATTTACTCCTCACCGTGTTCATGTTTTTGGATCCATGTTCTCAGATATCCTTTGTAAGCCTGTGTTATTTCGTTGTCACATCGATCGTTTCTGAACTGCGTTGATGCTCTGTTCCTATCCTGGATCTTGTCTAAAAGTACATGGTCGAAAATGTGGTATACTAGATGCCAGTCGTCTTACCCGCGAGACACACGATGTCTCAATGTCCACCCGAAATCATGGCGAATGCCTATTATTGAACTGTTCATATGACGATGTAAGTACCTTGCCCGAATCACATTATAAGACGCGCGAAAATTACGTCCGAGCATACACTGCAAGGTCAAGCACTATCAGAGAGCTCATTTGTGCACTGTGTAAGATTGCAAGCTTTGGTGAATAGTTCTAACAAATTCGCTATAAAACTCTTGGTTTCATTGTTAAAAACTTGACACGATTAAGTTCTCTATTGGATTTCTCGTGAAACGCATTTTTTCACTGCTTACCTTAAAGGAATTTACTGATGATGCATAGGTCCTGCAAATCTAATATAGCATGTCTGTGCGAACTAATGCAAGCATCCCGATATAATGCCCAGGGGTGGGACAAAGGAGCACCCGTTGAATTCCACTCTCTTTGAGACCATCACAATAACTTTGAAAACCATGAATGTATATTAATGCTGTTTGTAAGGTTTGTTTTCATCGTTGCGCCAATCGTCCTCGGTCCGGATGCAAAGACCGCGTAAATTACCGACACGATCACGCGAATATCAAATTCATCGTATCAAACCCTATTAAATCTTAAATCATCCAAACCTTTCGGAGTTATCCGTGCTCCTGAGTCTTCTCCGGTCCGTCCGCCCATGAGGCCGGTGATGGCCAAGCGGATAAGGTCATGGCGTTTGGACGTCAAGATCGCGGGATCGGATCCGCCCACTACCGGTTAACTTCCCCACACGGCACCCCTCTGTTTGCCGCGGCCTCCTTCCTGAAAAATGATGTACATTGTTATTTCATTAATAAAGGGAATAAAAGATAAAGGACGTTTGGGTTGCATTGCCAGGTCTGTGTGTGTGTGTGTGTGTGTGTGTGACGAGCTCATAATGTAAACAAACGCTGACATTTATGTTACGGCCCTGCCGACCCGGCACTACCCAGTTACATTCACAGGGGCAGTCCATTGAGTAAACCATAGTTTGGTTCGTCAGTCGGATGCAGCCCCGGATTGTCCAACCAAGTGGTCGTCGAAACTTTGCTATGAAATAGATCTACGCCTAACGAAGCTTACACCAAAGTTATAACAGATAAAGCAACTAACAAGCTTCCTTTACAGGCTCAGCAATCAGAAGGATATGAACTGCTTTAACTTCGGTCGTAAGGCCTCCTAAAATCCGGTTGGAACACCATGTTAAGGCTCCACACGTAAGAGACTGTGAAGGCGAAAAATTTAAGCAGAAAAATTAACTGCGTGAACAAAGTCGGAAAACAAATGCTCATTTGAGCCCCCAAGTTGACATTTTGTCAAATTACGGGGTGGACCAAGATAGAGAAAAAGGGGCCTGGAAATAGAGCAAAGCGAATATCCTAACTCGTGCCAAAGTAAATAAGATTAGCGCATACATATTATACGTGTTGTCTAAGGCAGCAAACACATGACACACAAACAGTGTTAAAGCTTGAATGTGGAAGACGGAGACAATGCAAGTAAGACTGAACGCTGTTGCGATATCCGGTTGCAAGCGACTGAAGTACTTGTACTCCCAATTAGTATAAAAAATCCAATCGGTCATGGCAACGAGCGGGTGGGAATTACCAATAAGTATTGAATTGACTTCGATCCATGTTACACGAATGAAATCAACTAGAAGACCAAAACAGAGTGGCAACATGTTCGATTTGTATTTACAAATCATGGATTTATATACAAAGTTGGAAAAAATCCGATTAACGGAATCCATTGTGCTCAATCAACGTTGTCAAATGTGTGGGTTTCACGATCATTTGTCTCCATGGTCCCGTTCGGTTGCTTGTGTACGCAGGCCGGCGTGAAGCTGCATCGGACTGCTTCAAGTGAATCCACGTAAACTCACCACAGTGCACCAACCATGGTGTTGTGACTAACATCAGCGTCGTGGAAAGGATCACATGCACCGTATCGCAGATGCGACTGAAGCCAGAAACGGTGATTAGATTGACACTGCATTCCATTCCCTTTTCGTCTTAACCGTCACCCGAACTTCGAATTTGCTAAAATTACCTTACTTCTCCGTTTCTATCCCACTTGTGAATCAGCACGATGCTCGTAGTTCCGCCGAGCTCATTTGTCTGGCCAGATGGAAATTAATGTCATCACCTGTACAATCCGATCAAAGCTTGAATTACTCCGGTGTGTCAGATTCAACCGGGCATCGTTAAACTTACGCGTGATGATGCAATCGTGATTAAGCCGGGGATTATCGAGCCCGTGTGCTGCAGGCAACAAAGCCGGGGTCTGTGCATATTAACGGTTAGGTGAGACTAAGGATTTTCATTCTGCTCCAGTTTCAGGCCTCTTCTGCTATCATGGGGCACTCTGCGCCTCCAAATTCAAGCTTTTCTGTTGTAAGATATGCTTCCCTTCATCAAACGTACCAACCACTGTGCACTGCTGTAAGGTGGACCTGTTAGTGGTCGGTCATGCCAATGGCCTCAAAAATTTATCGTTCCTGGCTCTAGTCCATTGGTGAGAGTAGAGGGGAAATGCATAAAACTGATAGGCTTAGTTATTTATTTTAATTCAGTGTCTCTGATATCGGCTTAAATCAAGTCATCCAGGTGAAATTTACCCGCATTTCACGCCCGAGTTAACACTGAAGGCACGTTTGCATGTCGGACTTGTTGTTTTCATTCGCCTGTTTTTTACGGAGATGGCTTGCAAGCCTATTGCCATCCAGAAAATTGGGGTTTCAGATCCGATTCGAGGGTTTTTGCAAAATAATCACGCAACTGGCGGTCTACGGCTCTTGCTGGATGAGCACGAGTGAGTGTTCTGAATGTCAACAACGGAATATTCAGCTGTTGCGTCGGAAAAATGTTCAGATTATTTGCAAACTGATTGTCCGGAGAAATGGGAGGTTCTGTATCAACACTAGTTGTTTGTCGATTCCAAGATAAACCGGTCTGTCAGGTGGGCTTCTAAATGATCCCCGAAGTCCTCTTTGGATCCCATACTTCCCACGTGGGGATGAATTCACGAAATTTCATTTTCCAACCTCAGTTATATGAGCAGAATTTCGCATTTTCCATGGCTTGGAAATTTAGAGGTAAGTCATCGTTGAGTAGCAGTGGTTCTGTCTGCTCCAGTCGGACGTACGCCAGATTTTGAAAGGAAATTGTTTTTTCGAAAAATGATTAAAACTGCCGTCCACCTACAGTCAAGAAAATGACGTCTGATTTTCCCCGTTCATGTTCACCCGGATTCTATGTCACAGATGGAAATGTTCAATCTATTCTCCCATTTTGAATAAACCAGCGGGCATGTTCAACTAATTAATAATATGTCATACCGGTTTTACTACTTTAGATATCTGAACTAGTCGGAATTATGGACTTGTGTCGACCGGCAGTTTGGTAAGGAGAACACTAACAGCACACATGAACACGTTTTGGTTTGTTGGGAAAACTTGCGCTAGTTTGTATCCAGAGGTAACATTAAATTCTCAGGTCATTAGATCTCTTTTCATTAGAATAAAATGCATTGCTTTTGTGCATCTTTTCATTCTATTCGCACAGCTTGTTACTGGTTGGCCGTTGTTGATTTATGTGGCCTCAAAGCTGTAGTGCTGTATCACGTGAGACTCATATAGACTCGTTAGAGCGCTTTCACATTCAAGAATTCTGGGGCGAATCCTAGTTATAAAGAATGGTTGAAGCAATATCTGCCTAAAAAACCACGAGACGTGCAACGCACCTTCCTTCTGCAATATCATTTTTAGCTTAGCGCTGGTAAACTGAATCGAGTTTCACCAAACCGTTTTTCTTCTCTACTTCCGGTTTCTTGTCTTCCTATCTTAAACTTTGCTACTACACAGGAGTCAAGGCTAAACACACGGAAGCCAATGCGTGCATACACACAACACACACACACATGGGCACATCCATGGATGCATGCGTTCATCGACACACCACTCAGAAAGCATATTCGAAGCAGTTCAAGGCACCTATTCCCTCCAGTTTGACAAAGATTAATGTTGTGCATATTTACCCAGGATGGATGTGGCAGCTCTTCGGTCGATAATAAAATAACGTATTCATCGAAGCGTAAGCAAGCAGTACGCAGGCTTTCATTGGGTCGTATAGGGAGAAAACTGTCTGTTAGGCTGGGTATAGGCACAGTACGCTGGCCAAACTGTCATCCACGTGAATCAAACTCAGGTCAAGTTCGTACCCTTTGTGGTCCGCGTACTAGTATGCACATATGCGTATCTGTATGAAACCACCATAAAGGTGTGATGCCCAGACTGATAATACGCAAACCAAATGGTACTGACCTTGGATAATCCAAAGCTATGAATAACCGGATGGGAGTAAGCAACGCATTTCGCGGGTGTTCACAATAATCGAATCACCTCAACGCATGAGATTACACTCAGAGAACAAGGCTCCATAGTCGACTCCTAGAATCAATCCCTAATAGAAATAGGTTGGAATGGAGTGTTTCAACACACGAAAGTTCACAGACACGCTGTCGGAGTGCACTGCTTTCGGAGGCAGGTGGTGGTTAGATGGATAGGAGTAGTCTCTCCGCCATGTCGTCAAAAATTTCGAAAATCGTAGCCGGTAAATTGACCCTAATGGATTGAAGTATGCTGCTGAGTCGGTTACCGCATGGTCCCCCATAGAAAGACTGGCAAGACCAGAAAATGATGTGCTTTATAGGGATTCATTCGTCATCTATGTGTCACCTTGCTGAATAACTTCTTTGTATTGACCAGTTATTCACTACGCCCACTTATTCCAAGCTTAATCAGTTGTGTACGGTAGTGTAATGATTAGATTTGTAATTAATAGACGGGATGCGTCAGTAAGTTAATGAGCGGATACGAATTACCAGTAAGCACTGAACTGACTTCGATCCATGCTACACGAATGAAACCAAATAGAAGACCAAAACAGAATGGTAACATGTTCGAGTTGTATTTATAAATCATGGATTTATATAAAGTTGGAAAAATTCCGTATAACGGAATCCATTGTGCTCAATTAACTTTGCGAGATGTTTGGATTTCACGATCATTTGTCTCCATGGTCCCGTTCGGTTGCTTGTGTACGCCGGCCGGCGTGAAGCTGTATCGGACTGCACCACGTGATTTGAACGTAAACTCAACACATGTATAGGTCAAATGTAGAATAAATAGGTGTTACGCAAACAATTACAGAATCTGGATTGAACTGAATTATCCGGAACTAAAATAGCACTGTTGTCAATCCCATAAATTATCTGGTATTCAGAGCATAAATTTTTCTCATTCCGTTTCGTTCGGCTTCCTAGAGTACGACGCGGTATAGCAAGGGGTGCCCGTGTGCTCAGTTGGATCACGTTATTTTTCGTAATACCACCACATACGAAATTCGGTAGTCATCCTGGGACTAGGTGTAGCCGCACAGACTGCGATCGATTGTGACATGGCCCGAACATGAATCCTCAGCGCGTAATCGGCTGGCTGCAAACCCCTACTGCGCAGTCGAAGGCATTAGGATGATGGCAGCAGATGAAAATCACCTTCATATTTATTTACACGTCATTCCTTAATGTAATAATTATATAGAAACATCGGATGAACATCTGTCTTCTCGTTCTTAGGTTTCGTTAATCCTGATTAGTTGTTTTCGATGCAGACGACGACGAATCTAAGCAGCATTGCGTCACTCAAGCTGAACGCGGGGGAATAATTTCTCCCTCTAGAACGGACGTGGGATACCTGCTCATTTGTTAGAAACGCATTAACGTAATACATCGGTGTGACGAGTTAGACACTGGTATAACCAACTGGACCCTTTTGCGCTCAAATTCAGCGGACTTTTTTTTGATAATTTCACTAAGCTCAATATTCCACCATCGGAAGCTAAAAGCACTTGAATTTGAGCTTTTTACACCAAATCCGATTCGGCTGATTCCTCTATAATAACAGTGCACCAAAAAGAAAGGTTCTTACTTTTTGTTCCAGTTCCTTTTAAATTCTGAGAATGCTGTCATTCAATTGTTCCTTTTTTATATCCTCTAGTTACCGCGTTGGTTAACCCAGTTTCCTGAGCCCAAACATTTTGGACTGATTCAGCAGTCGATCAACTTTTTATTCCATTGTCTCTCGTCGGCAATGATCTCATTGCAGAAACATTTTTATTAGTTAGTGGGGTTTTATATTCATGAATCCTGTAAAAGGTGTTCTGGTTATGGATTTCGCCGAACAGCACCATCTGTTCCAAAAAAAGATATAGCGAGAGACTAACTACACAATGAAAAGCAGAAAAGGGATATGAAAGTGGAAAGATTTCGAATGCAAAATGCCACTAACTGCGACGTTCAACCATGTCACCTGTTGTTTCCAAACCTCAAACAGGGAAACCCGTAGTCTAAGTTGGCTTACACCAACCACTCCACTGGCGAGCTTCCATAAGGTCTTAACATGTCGTCGACTGGTCACTCCCAATCATCTTCCAACTGTCACCCTCCTCGAACAGCAGCGTACAAAGGGTGTATGCACAATATATTCCAACCACATCAATTTACTCACATTTGGTGCTTATTCCATAGAGTGTACCCTTAACTTCTGCGTTGCATACACCATTTTCCCATCAAATTCTACCGATATTAAGAAGACAACGGTGCCCAAACACAGACAGTCTTCACACATCCGTTCTCAGCAGCCAGGATTCTGAGCTGTATAGCTGGAATGACCTTACTATCGCTGTGTGAACTCAAATTATGATGGGCAACTGAGCGTCACGCCAACAAAGAGGCGTCAAAACATCACATACAAACAAAGCTTTCCGTATAAACGAAGACAATTCATCCGATCTACGACCTGCTGTTGAGGTGCAGCTACAGAAGCAACAAAATTTATCTCGTGCCATTACATCACTATACATTTGGAAATTTGTTTTCTTTAGGAAGGATTGGATTAGTCAGATAAAAAAATATTGGTAGGGAAGGGATTTGTGGTGTTACATGCATAACCTGAATATACAAGAATGTGGTGTGCTAATTGTTTTGTCGTCTAGGGTTTGCATTGGGACGGAGGGTGGGCCAGGGGAGTTGAAGCGCAACCAAAAATTGTTTTTGAGAGCACAGTGGAGAATTGTGAAGACGGATAGCGATAGCTTCTGCAGTGCTCAAGAGGCGACACTTTGCCAACCCAGACTGTTCATCTCTGACCTTATACAGGGCCCGGAAAGCTTGCGTCACATTCACGATGTGGTTAGTCTGTGCTAGATGTGAAACGACTGTGCTATTAAGCAACTTATTTGTTCCGATGCCCAACCATGCAGGATGGTGCTCACGGATGCGTTCAGACAATCGCCTGGTCGTGCGGTCGATGTACATTGTCCCACAGGAACATGTGAATGAATAGATACAAAAGTAGGCTGCATGATCAGTGACTTTGTCTTTCAACCGTAGTTACGCTACGGGGCGGGATTTGAACAGGATACGAAGCTTGGCTGCGTAGAATGTCTTATTGATAGCACTAGTCAGTCTTCGTCATGCTATTTCTGCTAGCGTGTCACCTTTGAATGGCAGAGATATGTATACCGGCTTTCTCTCCACCGTCGCCCTCCTAGGAACTTCCTTTTCTGTCTCCAACATCTTGTCGATTAATCTAATTGGGAAACCATTTTCAGTGAATACTCTTCTGAGCGTCTGCAGTTCAGCTTCAAGAGTATCTTCTGTGCATATTCATTTTGTCCTGGCAATCAGACATCTAATTAAGTTCCTCTTCACATTAAGAGGTACAAATCTGTGAATTTTGATGTATTGTCCATTCCATGTGGCTTTCCTGTGTACAGATTGCCGAATTGAGTCGTCTTCTCGATGACATAGTTGGTCATCTAGGAATGCTATTTCATTGTTCAACTCCATCTCTGTCGTGAATTTCACATTTGCGTGAGCCGAGTTGAACTTATTCAACAGCTGGTTAGTTCTCGTCGATTGGTTGGGTACACAGAAGATATCATCCACATAACGTTTGTATAAGTAGAGCGCTTGTATTGACGACTCGAGTGGCCCACATTCCAGCTTTGCAATGAAAATATCGGCTAGTGATGGACATCGGAACAATTAAGTCGCTTAATAGACTAATCCAATCCTTCCGATAGTGAAAATTTTTTGTCAATATATATAGTGATGGCATGAGTACGGATCACTGTAAACGAGCTTGTTCGCCAAATTGTTTTCTCAATTTGCTCAGTGGGAATTTTCAAGGAAAATGTCTCTCATTTACTCAGTTCTCCCCTTAAAAGAACGAGGTTTGGCTTCCAACCAACCTACTTCTACAAAAGCATTTTACCTACGTTGTCCTTTGGACGATCGAGAAGAAGTTGCGACTTACGTGAACATCCATTCAATAGCGCATTATTCGTATATTCTTAGCCAGACACCGTGTTTGAGCAAATAATAGTGCCACTATTCCCGCATGCGGTTCATCCAATCTCCGAAACCATCTTCAATAGCAAAAGTTGAAAGGAGGCAACTCTGACGAACAACAGTTCTCGTGGTGAACTCAGGTGAAAGATAACCGTAAGTACGAACTTGGCTTCGGCTTTTAGCATACAGAGAGTGGATGAGTGAAATGAATTTTCGTAGCACTTCCTTCAGTTAGATGCAGCACCAAAGAATTGTACGACTGACTTAGTCGAACGGCTCGCCCAGATCCAGAGCGACAGAAATCTGCGGAACATAGCCCTGTTCTAAGAGCTATCACAAAGCGAAGATTTGGTCAATGCAACCCCGAACAGAACGGAAACCGGCTTGGTTCTCACGCATACACCCTTCGCGAGTTTTGGATAATCGTCGCAGAATAATGCCCGCGGGAAGTATGGATGTAGTCCTTACTGCTCTCATTCGCCTATTGCTTTTACTTGAGGGGTTTCTCCTTTCGTCGTGAATGGCACACCCATGGATTCACACCAACCCCTAGGAATCTCTTCTCTCCTCTTGTCCAGAGTGACCCCACGAGTATAGCTAACTTCGATTAGTAAAATTGGTCACCGTCCTTGAAGAGGGACGAAGACACCAATCTGAACCAACTGTTTTATGTCTGTTAATGGAATCTATCTCTCTGGTGACCTCTACTTCGAATAAAATACTGGCATCCTCCTGCACTGGTTCACTTGCAGGGATAAATAGAAGACCCACTGCGGTGGTCCGTCACTTAAACTACCCCCTAAAAGGTTCTGTCCAAACCACCAAGACGACGTTTCTGAGAGTAAATCAGTGAGGCTTCGAATTTTTTGATCACTTGGGCTTCACTCTGTTTTCGTTGACCATTATTCCTGATCGGTTGGTAAAGTTAGCGACCATTATCGGCAGTAACAGCCTTTCCCATTCGACTACATTTCCCTATCCATCAATTTCGGCGGTCATTTCTCAAGCCGCTGGTCAACTGATGTATCAGGGGTTTATGTGCTTCATTGTAGAAGTATTCCGAGGGATGGGATTCACGAATATTCATCAGGCTAACTGAATTTGTGAATATCAACTGAGGTTTCCAGTGTCTATAGCCCTGCACGGCAGCTATCACTGCATACAAAATTTCTTTCATCTGCTCCCAGTATGCGTTCGATTCCTTGGCTCTCGGTGGTGACAGCAATCGGATTGGGAGCTCCGACTGGAACTGAAATCGGCCATTATTGTCTAGAATCAGCCGTGCAGGGAAAATGGTTTCGTGCTAGTGCCCATAAGCTAGGCGAGAACAAATGCACAGGATGATCGGTATTCCATGACAAATCAACACCGTTGCTGACTGATGGTAATGCAGTCAATCTGAGCCCAAAGCTGTGAATGCAAACAAGGGCTTCAGGTCTGTCGATGTCGCTTTTTATTCTTCTCATTACCCAGAGATTCCGTTGTAGCCGCGTACTTTCTCAATAAGATTGATCATGTCTGTATTCTCATTATATTATTAACAGTGTACTTTCTAAAAGAATTTCAACCTCCAGAATGCAGTGTCTTCAACGCGACCCATCGCAGTCCGTACCACATAGAGAAAGACAACCTTGAGGGGAAATCAGCACTTCCAGTTAGGAATTCATAGGTTGGATCTCAGAAAGAGGCACTTCAACTGATGGCAATTGATGACAATGACTTGATGTGAGTTTGGGTCCAGCTTTTATCAATTTCACATCAGTACACTGGTCATGTATCACTGAGGTCAGTTACCATGTCAAGCATTGTTTGAAAGAGCCAATCTCAATGCCTTTTTCTGATACCTCTAATCATTATCTGCCAGTGTCACCTTATAATTTGTCACTTCTGTGCTCAATCCTGAAATGATTAAGATGCACAATTAATCGTTATCGCTGAAGCATCCACCATGCTATGGTCCGCCTGGTGTACCTCTGCTACCAGCACTGCACTTCCAGTTGCTGTCTCCAAACACAAGCCAACAAACCACATTCTAAGCCGAATAAAGTTTTTGAGGACTGCCAGAGTGCGCGTTCAATCAGCATCAAAGCTTCAGCGGTTTCAACAGGCCGCTATCTCCAGTTTGCGAACACATACCGTCATGTGTGAACGGTGACTGGTCAGACTATTACTTAGATTCTTAACTGGCCTATCATTAGGACGTTTGCGAAAGTAACAATACTGTCACGGTCCGAGGACATGGTAGCCAGAGGCAGCGGTTAAGCGTGTTCTTACTTCTACCATTTTCCTTTACCTAGTCGAAGTGCCATCACCACGGCAAGCCGTGAACGGTTCGGTGTTTCAGACGAGCGCGGGTGACTGCGCTGATCTATTCGCTCAAATGGATACACACATACACACACAAACAAACAAAAGAAATGCAAGCATGTACAAATGAACTAACTTCGGCGCAAACACTCATCCGATAAACAAGTTAGCCATAGTGCCTGTGCGGTGAGAGAGATGTCAGGATGACGCACATTCGTTCATACAGTCGGGGGGGGGGTGGTTGGGCTTAGAGCGTGAATCAGTGCACATGTCACCCCAGGCTGGGACCAGCATGCCAATCATTATCGTTAAGGGAAACAATGGCACCTCTCTGGTGCACGCAGTCAGACGTATGCAGACAGGTAGGACCAGGCAAATCATGTGAACCTCAGTATTCGTAGATAAACCGTGCTATGTCCAGAGCGCATGGCACGTTCGGATATTAGTATCGACCCCTTGACTCCCCGTGAGTTGTTTTGACCACAGTCGACCATGCCCATTATAACCAGTTACAGTGATCAATAAGGAACTGAGTTATTCATGACAGCCTGTATTACAACAGCAACTATTACAACTCCCATTCTTCACATTGTACTTCCAACTGACAGTATTGTACATACATGAGAGATGTGTAGGATTAATATTGCGATGCATTGCTCACTGTACCCCTGTTCACACTACATAATACACAATTATTTGGTTTCATACTTCACAATAACAACAATCAAAATTTATGGTTCGCCTAGAAAACCCACATCCTCCCAGGTAAGCTTGGTCCTTGGTCCTGATACAGAAAGGTCGGGGTATTTTAGTCTGACTAAATCCAGTTGTCATTTTCCGTGACTCACTCTGTCCTTTCTTACACGGAAATCGTGACGTTTGTTGTGAATAGCTGGTGCAATAGGTTGCTTGCTAGTTCATGAGCCCATAAACTGATCGGCTGTTTTAATCGGCATTGCTTCCGCAAAAGATAAAGTCGTCTGACAAAACAGATAGTAAAGTTGAGGCTAAAATACGTAAATACAACTATTCACCCTGGTAGGAGGACCACAGGGAATTCTGTTATTCACTTCGTAGTTGATGTCGCATTCTGATGCGGAAAGACATTCCAAATGAATCGTGGCTACTCTCGACTTGTACCTGTGGCGACATTAATTGGTCTTGGTAGATGTGCTAATGATCGCGCCCATTTCATAACTTCTGACCATGGTTTGGTAACCTCTGATTATCGTTTAGTAGCTTCAGACTACCTTTAACCGCTCTCCTGGCCTAGTCTAGATTCCAGTAAGTGTACATTTTTGGACAGTGGGTATCCCAAACAGGCGCGTCGCGCGTGAACCGTTTCACCCGGTAGAAGGGTTTGATGGTCTACTGTGAGTTTCATCTATAGGCCAGTAGCGGCTAATAAAAACTGTCCCCGGGGTAATAAAAGATAGACAGTGGTTACTGAACAATGAATATAGGTGGTTTAGAGACGGAGAAATCGGACGAAACAGTCAAACGAACAAATACAAAAATAAGAAGCGTAATAAGGGTGGTAGTATGACTATTTGTCGTGTGCATTGGTAATCTGAGACACTTAGAGATGGAAGTTCAAATCTGATCTGCAATAGCCACGTCCCATCCCTCCAACGTCAGCGAATGGCAGGATATTTGTCATTTCTTTGTTCTTGTCTCACAGGTCTGTAAACCTCAGTCGTTTGGCTGCTTGCAATAGGAATACAAATATTTTCATAAGAAATGAACTTGGGAGATTTCTAAACTGCTGCTACTAATAACAGACTCGGAAACAAGTATGTTAAAGTGAGTGTGATTTTCATGTCTGCGGTATGCGAAATCCTAACCGAAATCAAAAGTTAGCCACATTCGTGTCTTCATCTGATTCAGGAAAATGCCTAAAGATAATTCGAAAAAATGAGCCCCTTAATCCACTTGAACAGAAATGATGGAAGACAGTTTGCGACAGGCAAGAATTCCTGTAAATCTCCTCAGTGGCGCAAGTGAAATGTCACTTAATACGTTTTACTTGCGCGATTGCGGAGTTTAAAGGAGTGCTTGCAACTCACAAGTATTTTTTATCTGTTCTATTCACCCGATAACTGGAGTTCATCCAGCTGGTTGATAAATAACCTCTTCAAATTTAAAGTAACCGTTTAGTTTTTCACATTATTTTTAGTAAGTTCACCGAGCTGTAGTCAGCAAATGCATGAACCACAGCGATATTCAGTCAAAAGATCACTCAGCGCTTTGTTGAGTTCACTGAAAACATCAATGCGGTAGGGCTGCATTCCCAGTTTTCCTGAAGACAGTGTCTGCTACTCCGTTAGATTATGTACGCCGAATTGGTGTCAGCACAGATCAAAAACCCAGAGATTAAAACCGACCGGTTGGCATTATAGCCGAAAAGTTGACTTCATTTGTCCTGTTGACTCAGCATAGAAAGCCTTCTCAAATAAACATGTTACGAAAAGCCGTGTCAAATGAGGTTACTGTTCGGATTACAAATGAGATAAAATTGGGGTCAACATGAGTTTACGGAGATATCGATTAGCATGCATTATTCTGGCTCCTCGATGTGTGTGAATTGTAGAGCTGTGTACGGCCTAACCTGGCCTTAGGTTCCGGGCCGGGGAACGGCTGCCATGTTGGTGGTTAGCTATGAGTGAGCTGGCGTCATGCTGACCGAATAGCGGGCCAAGACCAAGCGGTCACAGTGTTGAGGGCGTGGTGGGCTTTCAGCAACCAGGCATTCTCCGTATAGGATAATGCAAGGGCCCGCTGGGCTTGGACGTGGCAAGCGTTGGGCCATTAAGCGAAACCATTGCCCCTGCTCTGCGTTAGAGACACTGTACGTTAGCAGAAACGCACAAACCGAACCCCTTGGTCAACGACTCCACTGGAACCACCGAGAAAGTTGTGCCTCCGGTCTGGAGTGATCAATAGGCGCCTGAACTGGAATAATGGCCACCGGCTTTAAACGGTTTACGCAAGCCGAGTATCACACATCTGCATTATGGATCAAGTCTTTTGATCAAAGATTTTGGATGGAGGCCTCCGATATAACTACCTAACGTAGTTTGAGGAACTAGGTGGCAATACGTCCAAAAAACGGATATGGAATAGCCATGGAAGAGCGGCCATGTGTAGTGGACTCTACAGAATGACCTCTTTAGTTTCCTCTTTTCCCACTGTTTTGATTTTCACCATGGATCCGACGGCACAATATCCATAGCCAGACTAGCGAGCATATATACATGTAATATTCAGAATAAATTTCGACGAACTTTGGTCCATCATTGAAGGTGTGCGGGTCTGCCGTGGCGAGCTTTACCCCATATTAGCTCCAGCTAAAGTCATGCTCATGCTGACTCAGAAATCAAATGTCATTACTTTTCCGTATTATCTCTATGAGTTTTTAGAGTTTAAATTCAACAAACGGAATTACTGTTTTCTATGCATTCAAAACTCCGTGAAAGTTAACATTCCCCTGAATTAAATGACGAATTGCCTTGGTTTTTCTTCTTCACCTGTCCTCCGCCTAGAGTTATGATAATAATAAAGGGGCGATTTCTGGCCGTTGGAATGCTGTTCAAATCTCCGTCTAATTCCCTTTTTCTTGCACATACTTAGTTGACAGGATGTAGGCATCATCATGAATCCCATTTCACTGGTGTACAACACCTAAATACCTTGCAGTGGAAGTATGTGCTTCCAAATCCCTTTTCATTCTCTTACAATATCGTGCCCACGGATTTACGTTCGTGGATAAGAACACTGATAATCTGTTTCTAACTTCATGGATTCTCGACACACCATCCCAGGGTGATAAAATGACCATTCTTTTCTTGATTATCATGATGATATGAAAAATTACGCATGGAATTATAAGGAAGATCAAATTACGTAGTTCTCAGTTGAGGCCATCAATTCACACTAGCATTCATCGCGGAACCAGTCCAAATGTGTCATGTTTTGTGAACGTCCAGAAGCTGGATATATACTGAGAATGCCAGATCTAAAACAGCTAAGTATTCTGTGACGAGATGCACAGACAGGCGTAATTACCGAATAAGCTAGCAAGCCACTCAATTCTATCGGTCTAAATGATAAAACTGCAATCTAAAAGAGAGTTTCGTGAGTCATTCCTAAAGATCCATAAAACAAAAGGACCACTTTCGTTGGTAAAGGATTTGAGCGATTCGTGAAAGGTGGCAGCAAAGATCATGCGTTATTTTTGGACCCGGTCACCGTCTTTACGGTAATTTTCTCTTTCCTGTCAGATTGTTCTATTCGACCATCACCGTAGCCAAAATGTTAAAGATAACAGCCTATTGTTCAGAATATATGCATATATATATATATATATATATATATATATATATATAGAAAGAGAGATTTAAACATCTAAAGCGGACTGCGGTTTGAAGACACTATTAATGATTCTGAATGTGCATTTTCGGATCGGAAAATTTTGAGTGCGCGTTCTATTGTAGGCACCGAATTACTGGATTTGCTTTTTTGTCCTTACTGTACCGATATTGCGTCCAAATTGCTCCAGTTTTTTTCCAGAACTGGATTGTCCAATAGGACAGTGAGGAAACGGATAGACAGCTTCCCTAGCTTTACCACAACAATGCACGGTTTAGTTTCCACCATCGCAAGCACGGTAACAAAGTTACCCTTAATGGTGTTTCATTGGTCAATCAGGCCACTCTACGTCAACTAAGCATTTCTTAAATCCCTTAAACACGGTGGCACTTAAGGTCCGTGCTCCCGAAGACTGGTTTTCTAAATCACTTTGTGTTAGTTATGATCACCATTGAAGGATGTACTCTTCACTTTTGGCCTACTGCCAAAATGTGATTAATGTGGTTTGCTTTATAGCCGAAATTGGTCCATCGACTCGAAATCATAGGACAACTCTCTGAACAGATTGCAATTCACGTTTTTCTACTGAAGTCGGCTGATCTTAAACTACACTCGTCTTAGCTTCGAACAACTTACATGAGTCGCGTAAATAAATAGATTTCTCAAGGTCTAATCTAATACCCGTGTTGTGTCTCTCGACTAATCTCGCAATAAACCCGATCACAAACAGCGAAACTGTCCAAAGGCAAGGTGTGACCTAAGGGGAAATAGATGTTGGAACCTTGTAAATCGTTTGTGGTTTGTGAGAACACCATGCCGCATCAACACGCGTAAGCAATGGCTCTTGGATATAGTTGTCTGAAATAGGTAAGACAATAAGAGGCGAAAAGACATGATCGCTCTGGATATTGAGTAGAATCATCCGACTAGAAACAACTATACAAAACACTGCGTGTATATTGTATGAAGTTTTATGCGGAAAGCTCATTTTGCTACCCTGATTTGCTACCCATCCCGGACATGAACCCGCCAGCTGAGATGTAGGGAGGCACGTAGATAAAACAGGTTGTAGCACAATATTGTGAGTTTATGTCTACGTATTCAACGAACTCGGGAGACTCAAGCCTGATGAGTATTTGTGATAAAAAGGACGAAATATTGACCAACTAAATCGATAAGCATGAAAATGTACGCAGTGCAATCAAGGTAAACACAGCTCGCATCACGAACACCATCACCACCGGCATCATCATTAACATTATCACCATGCTAATCCGCATACCAGGTCATCAGAAATCCTGTTATCAAACTGTTTTACAAAACGGTTCAGTACATTTTGCAAGGTGAAGGATCAACACTGCTACGTAGTCGAACCCGAAGTGATGGTATCAGATCGCAAAATCTATTCTATTGGTGTTTAACTGAACCCGCGGAAACTGTCTGATCAGAATGAACCATGTTTTGTCCTCCATTTACAAATACTGTTGCATTCAGCTCCCTATGCTATTTCACCCAATGAGGCAAAGACTGAGACCAAATAGTTGTTCGATTTGTCTCCTCTGTCTATGAATTGCATGAACTCAAAATATTGTAGGGTAACCGAAACCCGGAAGCATACATCCCAATTCTGGAGTATTCATTATTTCTCATTCAAAGCGCGAAGGAGCATATCACAGATTTGCAGACGATGCCGTCAAAACACCAGAGGTGGATCGACGCTATATTCTTCAAATCACTCAGATTTAAGTTTTATAAACAGTCAGTCCGTGAATTCGGACTAGTGGATCCCGATCAGTTCACAGGGAAATCCTATTCGGGTGGTCAAATTAAGAAATGTTCACTGTGGTGTGTTCCTCTTCTTGCGTTAATTGGACAAGTAACTATTGATCTTACAATGAAATGTCAGAACACTGTTTGGCATGAGCATGTAGGTCTGTCGACAGGGAACATGTGGTACAAATGCATGCGTTTTGATCATACTTGGGTTCGAATCCTTTTTACTCTTAGGTTACTTCCATATCTCTATGTTACTGAAAGTAGTTTATTATCCCTTGTTATCATGGTCATTTCATGTCTAAAATCAGGCCCCGATGTTAACCACATAGGGAATCTTCCGTGAATTTTGGCTTATCCGTTATATTAGAGAATTAGAGGGTGAGTCAAGAACTGACCTCGTGCTCACACTGAAAAATGACATTTTTTCAGGTGATGATCCAAATAAGGCTTCCGTAAAACATGTATCCGGGATATGTATCGAAACTACCCACAGAAAAGTTGATTACTTCGCCTGCTTTTGGGTCGGAATTTGTTGCCGCAGTTTAAACGTACTTTTTGCGCGATATTTCGACAACGATTTAATAAAAGAGGATGACGAAGTTGAAACAAATTTCCGAATGATAGAATTTCATACGATTGTTGGAAGCTTCGTTGCTCAGCCTACTTGGTGACAGATGGATCAAAGGACGACAACACTGCGGTGGCTGGTCGAAAATTTGCCAAGTACACCTGAGTATCACCTGCTTCCTTCATTATCGATATCTAGTTTCATATCAACCCTAAAAATAACCACGAAGTGCGTGTACAATGCTCGTGATCAAGTGCGATATAAGGTCCTTGATTCTGTTTCGTCCTATGGTCAGAGCTGTGGGTTTAGCAGTTTGAACTAGGTTAGAACGTTAACTGTAGTAGCTGTTCTGCCAACAATGGTACACAGACGTGCGTTGGCCACATGGGGTCAGATAGTCCACCTATGTGATGGAGTGAAGTTGACAGAAGAAACGAGGTGGAGTGTACACAATGAGAAGCGCTAGCATCCTCGTGGCATTGTTTTGTCTTTTAGACACGTGCAACTTAACGTCCAATGGAGGCGTGGCAAACAACGTTCCGATTGACTCACTATCCCAGGTCAGAGCTCCCCCACTTGGGATGGCTGCTGTTAGAAGGAATCCCCAATCTAGTTGGGGGATGCAGACTAATGCAAACGCGAAAACAAAGCACACTTCGTCGGTACTCACAACTTAAAGGGGAATAAAGAACAACATACGACTATCAGGTAGATCCACGTGGGACATCGGCATGCAAATTGGAAAGGTACAAACCCATGTGGTGACATATACCAATTGTTGAACTAAAGTTATGTTTACAAATGTATATACCGCCATGAAGACTAGCATGGCGCCAAGGCAAAAACATGTAAATGGAACGTCATAGAAACTGAACAGTTAAAATGGAGAATAAGAAATCAGAAAAACCAAATTGTTTTTTATTCTCACAGTATACATTTTGTGATTTTTACTGTTTTCGGTTTATTTTTAAGGCTATTGAGTACTACAAATAGGCCACAACATTCTCCCACACTGACCTTGGTTCTGAATCACATCTCTCAGTGTCTCCAACCAACAACAATCCTCATCTCTTCGGCCCCAACCAGGAAGACGGAAAGCACCAACCGAAACCAAACCCGAAGCCAATTTCTTCATACTTCTGCGCCAAGTCATAGCCTGACCGACACATCGATTCTTACAGCCTTGCCCAGCACGTGCCAAAAGAACACGAAAAAGGAGACGATGGGCAAGTGTATGCAATACGTGTCCAAACCGCCGAAAGCGATGCAGAGCGATTGTCTCAGTCAGAGGACGACTGTCTGCACCCAATACACGACGACGCACCTCGTCATCGCTCACCCGGTGTTCCAACCAGACATGAGCAATGCTTCGCAGACATCGGTGGTGAAACACAGAAACTCGTCGGGCATCCTCAACTCGGATAGGCCAGATCTCGCAACCGTAAAGCAGAACATTACGCACCGTGACATTGTGTGTCCTCCCGTTGAGGGAAACCCGGATGTCATGACGGCGTCCCCAAGTGTCACAGATTTGCGAGTGCTGTTCTGGCTTTCGCAATTTGTGATGAGACTTCCTCTCCAACATATGCGCCACGTGTGATCAGGCTCCCGACGTAGTTGGAGCCATTGACTACTTTTAACCGATCACCACGAAGGGTGAGTGCAGGTACGGGTTCCTGCCAGTCTTGAAGAAGTACCTTGGATTTTGAGGATGCAAAGCGCATACCGTACCTAGGGACGGACCTCAATCATCGGGCGATCTAATTCGCATTGAATTGCCTGTGCGATGTGGTCAATATGGGTCCACCGCTGACTCGATGAGGACGGACACCAGGTGGTGTAGCGGGGATTGGAACGCGCTGCTCGTATTAATGAGAAACAATTTAATGGTCTGGGCATGAAGCAAACAACCGTTCCCCATTTTCAGAGCGACTGCAATCGAAACCAAAATCACCACTAGATTTACTTCATTCGAGGACAATCGACTTACTCCAGCATCCATGTCCCCGGCCAAAATCATGATGTCACCACCCTTGTTGTGCATATGGGGTCATGCAGCTTTGATACAAAATGCCCTCGACTGGATCTGGGTTGCAGTCTGTTGGCGCGCAGGTTGAGACAACAAACAAGTTACATCTATCAGAGCGACTACTGTTTACTCTGGATGAACCTCCAATTCTCACTCCACGTAGTCGGCTATCGGCTGGAATCCAGTCTAGTATTGCAGCCTCAGCCCTCTCACTGACATCCACAAGATCGCCAGCAACACAAGAGCCGGGAGCCTCGGGTTCCCCAGAAAGAAGCAGATGAAACGCCACGAAAGGCCTAGACTAGGATGCCAGTCAGATAGCAGTGTTGGTGTTTTAATTTCTAATATCTTGGACACAACACATATCGATGGTGAGAGCCTTCACTAAACGGGCTAGACACCACTGCTGACCTACATGCATCGGTATTCGGGCATTGAATGTGGCTAGTTTGAAGGGGCATCGAGGACGAAGAAGTGCATTAGCAGTCAGAAACGGGTTCGGTGAGGTCTGGATGTCATCTGAAGTAAACGGCGAGAAAACAGGGTTCATGCCAGTGACACTACCACTATCGAGGCCGACAGCATTTCCCGAAGAATGTGAGGGAATCCGGTAGGAAGGTGAGTAACAAGAATCAATAAGGGAACAGTCGATTGTATACGATGGATGGTCGTTTTCTTGAATACATGAAGAGTGAGAAACGTTCGTACAAACATCGGTCATATTGATAGTTGTATGCATTGTGGGGCGCTGCACTACTCAGTCGCCCAGTCTAGTGGGGTTTTTTATTCGAGGCTGCACCATTAGCTTTTGCGTAGCCAAGTGCTTCCTGTAAGGCTGCAGAATCATTCCAGACGAGTCGGTAGCAAGATAAGCGGTTCATGTGTCTCTCTTGGAAAACCTTGCTGGGTCAATGGTACACGACAAAGACCAATGGCCTTATTCGGTTGGAGGACCATACACGCTAATTCACAATGCCACCATCCGGCTATTGTGCTAGTTTCAAGGAAATCATTTCCCAGGCAAAAACCAACCACGCCCTCGACAATGCCGCTGCTAGTCCACGGCCGCTTACTCGGTAGGCTTTAGCCTACCTTATTTTCTGCTGAATATTTGCATGTTGGCCATCCATTTATCTGCAATCCAGGGACGATCCCAGTAGCAGACTGACTTGCAGTGACACAAACATCTAGAAATGAGTAAATAAATTGACTGACTTGCAAAGTGGTCCTTCCCGCCAATACAGCTAGGACCATAGATTCGACCTAAGGACACAAGAAGATTGAATAAAGTAAGCACTGAAAGTCGTCGGGAATCAGCGGAAGAAAAATGTTTAAGATTATGTTTCTACTGCCTTGGGAATATTCTCCTGACTGCTAAGTTCTATGGATGTCTAATAAACCCAAATTGTTATGAGAATCGGTGTTTATCCAGAGGCGTCACGGTCCAGACTGCATGTGCTGAAACCTGAAACAAGAGATCATTAGCTGTCGAACTGTTCACAATGGCTCAGATATCGGCATACTTTGGATTTATTCAATAGCCGGCACGCAAACTCGTCAAGTTGGTGGAAACTTTCCTGCTTACATTCTACTACCTCGACATGACGCTTTGTTTACAGCTTTCATTAAGCTCCTTATGGTGCGGTCGCAAGTAGACTGATAATATTTCAACTTTTGCGTAGTCTTCACCACTGAATGTTTGTCAGTCAGTTCATCCTATAGAATTCACGTAAACGCGATGATGGAACCTCGGATCCAGGTATACCATCCTATCAGGCCATAGGGTACTCCACACAGTAGGGTGTTTCCGTCGTCATTCAGCCCCTGGTTGTTGTTTGGTGGCCTCGGGTTGTTTTAACAACCATGACCGTGGTTGGAATAAATATACATTTTCTGACTACGAATACTGCAAACGTGTAAGTTGTGTGAATTGTGTGACCCAATGAAGTGGATTCACAACCCATAATGAGTATCAACAACGGTCATCTTTTCAGCCAACAATTCAAGCGATTCAAAGGCTGCCAAAAACAAACCGAGGCTGCTAGACGGCGGTCAGTGACCATTAAATGATAGTCAGGGCGCTGCTAAAAAATAAAAAACCTGCAGACTAGTAGAACTTCCTGACTGGCCGTCAGTTACTCCGCTTGCTGGAGAATCGCCATCACTGAAAGGTTTATCATTAACTCGATGTGGGGCCAAAAAAGAATGCTACCACTGCAGTTACCTTTTAATATTAATAAATTTTCTTGAGAATGGTGGGCAAAAAGCTATTGGTTGGGGTTGTGATGATTTCAAGCAACCGCACATTCATATCTCGGAGTTACTCATTAGAGACAAATAAGACCATCTTGGCAACTGGAATTCACATTGAAATTTATTGGCCTCTCACTTCTACTTTTACAAACGGATCTACCCGGAACTCCATAGGTAGTGATCTGCAAAAGAAATGTTCTGTAATTTGCAGCTCGAAGCATGTGACGATATCAGATTTTGAAGGGTTGCTATCGTTGTCCCTTTGTCGGCTATTCGTTGACCGAAAACCGGATTTTTCTTGCAAGAAGTCAAGAAATCAACCATTTAATACCACTGATTTTGTGTGTAGGATCAGCAACCGTTGTCATTAGAGTTATCAGCAACAAAAATTTTGCCAAGTAAACCTGATACGTAATGTGAGTGAACCGAATTACACATGGGTCAGCAATCCTGTTTTCTCCTTTTCATTACTTAATTCGCGCTTTAGTAAATCGAATCCTTTAAAATGGCAACGTGTAGTTTACCTCTGCGGTATTCTAGGGGGTAATTGAATTTCAAACCCAAATTGATAAAAGATCCAAGCTTGTCGGATGTTCTTCTGGGGCTAAAAATGGTGTCGACCACTGGTCTTAGGGTTGATAGCGGGAAATGCGATAAATTCTACCGGGAGGTCTGACGTGATTTCACAAATTTAACTGTGAATAAAGATTCAGACATTACTTTTTCGCCAAAACCGATCAAGCTAATATGAGCCAAGACACGGTGCACTAGTGCGCGCCACGATCAGGTTTTCCGAACAACTCTTGAAATGATCGAAAGATTGTCATGAATTTCTCGCTAGTTGGAGTGGGTCAGAGTTCCGTCTATTGGCATGGTCTATCGTGCTTAATCGCGATTCACAGCATTGCTGAAGTTATGAAAACTCCCATTTTATTGCCCAGATTATAATCAGCTGTTCGATATGGCACCAAGCTGCTGCCAAGCTATGGTGCACCGTAACCGGTCACTTGAAAGTGAACGCACATAAACATCCCACCGCATCCGGAGTACCTCGTCCGCTTAGTCTGTTCACCGAATTGATTTTGGAAATGGAAATGGATGGAATGGGATAGGTTCCCCGTCAATGATATCGGTTTCCGGATTACCTGAGATTTCGGTCTTCGTCTAATTGTCATCCGAATTCGCAAACGATCATCTGAAGTGGATTTGGTTGAGGTATTCTTGGCTCACGGTCATCATCATCATCATTATCATCGTTCAGCGTTAAACAGCGAGGCAAGCCCCATTGACCGCTGCCTTCCCCTAGAATTACAAATTTTATAAAAAGAGTGAATATCCATGGGGACCAGTCTACTGAGTTTCATACGCTGAAGAGAAGGTATTCTCAGAATTGGCTCACGGTCACAGGGTTCAGATCAGTTGTCTTTACCACTGACTGACCCAACTGTCACTCGGTGATTCCCCGTGGTAGCTCCAGTTCATTTCCATGAAGCTCGATGACGTTACTCTAACTGAGACCATTCAGGGATGACGGTGGTCGTTTGGACCTGATCACGACTGATGAACTTTTGTTTATAATTTCTTATCACGTGGTCCAGTGTGCAGTTGGGCCGTGGATGATGGATTGGTGTATGAAGACTGTTGAAACTCGATCGAGCCTAGATATTAAATTCATCACATAGATTTCTGATCAGGTGCCTGTTCTCAGTATCTGCACCAAGCTGGAGGACGAAGTGGATAACATACCGAAAGCAACCTTATGGTATACCGGACGAATTCAGGCACTGCCAGTAATCTTTCGGCAGGTGTGATTGACTCGCTCCCAAACACTTTCTTATGTAATTGTTGTTCGACCGCAATTCTGCAAGTTCGATTTTTGTAACTCATTCGTTCTTCAGCTCAGTTTGAGTTCTTAATTTCCACGCCTTCTCCGGAATGTTCCAGCAATTTCAGGGAAACAACACTTTGGTAAAAGCATATTTGCCTCAGCGTAGTCAGGGCTATGCCATACACCGGAATGGCGATTCGCGCTGCACACCTTCCAAATTGCCCCCAAATAATCATGATTTTGAAGTATCCTTTCCAGAGATCAAACCTTGATTCCAAACCAGCTGCAGGTGGTATACAAAGGACAGTATTTTATGCTCCCCGATATCTGCGGCTGAAATTTGTGCTGAGCCTCCAGGAGGCCTAGTCCCTTTTGAGCGGCCTATGAACTGAACAATCAATCATTGGTCCTCCGCGGACTACTAGACCCTCAGGTGGTCCTACTGCTTTGCAGCTCACTATGTATGGTCAGAAGCTTGGAATAGGGTGTCCTAACTGCACTCGGTTCTTCATTTTCGTCCGCTGGGTAGCATCGAGCTCGCTAATGGATTTTACATCAGGATGGATAACGTGTAGCGCGGAGATAGGGAATGATGGACCTATCATACATGTGGAGAACCCTGCATAATAAATCATGCAGGAAGATAACTTGTAGATAACAGTCGAAATGGAATTTGCTTTACTTCGTGCTAGTCGGACCTGTGTCACCACTGTCTGGATTGTACGGCCATCTAGTCAAAATTATCACAGATTCGCTTATTCCGAGGACTTCTGGAATGATTGTGGCTTTGAAGTGATGCGTTACAATTTCGGAGATAAACGATGAACGCGAACCAATCGGATTTTGTGACTAGTACTGTGCAAGAATTTTGCAAACAATAGTCATAGTCTTGTGATTCACATCGCATGTAGAAGAACTGAAAACACTCGCGTGTAGTTTTAGTGAATCCGTGAGTAGTTCCTAAGACACGAGTTGATGCATCCTTACGTCCAAATGCAACAATTGCAATCAGTCCACCAAATCTTAATGACAAAAAAAAATGAGGCTCTAGTACAATCAACTGAATGTGTAGACGACGATCTACGCATTAGAATACACCATTTTGTACTTGAACGACTGATATATTTGGAACTAAACTAATAACTGTTATTGCGGTTCATTGGGTCTCTAAATACCTTAATGTCATTCGAAATCATTTCAGTGTTCCCCGCCGATCTAAATGATACTATTTGCTAAACTAACCCTGGAGTTTTTGAAAGCCTTTTGTGAAAAAACTTTTGTGATTGCTTTAACTAGTCGGCGGGGTCGTCATCACTAACAGTTCACTGTCACCAAATGGCTTTTTTAATTACCTGATTAGATAACTCTGTGTACTCTAGCCAAAAAGGGTAAGGTGGCCATTTTTCGTGATCTGTCACTGAAGGATTTCCTCCTTTAGACAGTTATTGCTATACGGTCGTCAGTAGATTTATTTTACGCTGTTTCCTTCTGGACAGGACGTAGTGTCACAGGTGTTCGGTTCCCAATATTCACACAACTTCCAAACAAGATGGCGCGTTTAACCAAGTTGAATAGATTTCTTTGGAAACCGTACTCACGGGAAGATACCTTCCTTGACCATCATCTGGGATATATTATACAACAAACTTTTTTTACTGGTTTCCGATAGCCTGTAATCAATAGGCCTGAGTTTATTCGTTATAGTTCACATACTACCTGCGAGAATTGACGATCCAAAAGTTCCGGAGTGGTCAGGTATCTAGAGAAACTCAGTCAAAATGTGGTTCACTTGAATCAACTTTCAACGGAAGATCAACGTCAGGTTTTGAACAACGGCGAGCGAATGACCCCTGAAATTTAGGGTAGATGACGTTTGCTACATAAATCTACTTGGAACCCAATGGACAAAATTACATTTCTGCCACAAGCTCTTCATTTCCGGTAATACGGTGACAAAAATTTAGCTAAAAACCTAATGACGCACAGTTTAGTATACCGTGTCATGCCTCGCTCAAAAATTAGTTGCCTCTTCGAGAAAAACTTTACCAATAAATCCCAAAAACCTAGACGGATTTCAAGACTGAATATACACTATTCACTTCTGTCAGCATTGATATTATTGTACTCCAGAACTCGGTTTCCGGGCTAAAACACATATGGAATAACCCTAGAATTTAGTATCACTTTGGATAAGAATTTCAAATGCGTCTTGGAATTCCGGACAAACAGACCGTGCACAGTCAACTTGCTGCATAATCTCAGGGTTAATGTAGTTACAGAAAGGAACAGGTTAAGCGAACTCATCATCAACGTTCAAGGTCAAGCAGCAAGAACAGCCACTTTGAACGTAGCCTCTACTCTAGAGTAACATCATACTGCAGAAAAAAAACATGCAAACAGAACAGACGGTGGACCTACACAAGCGAGAAAAAATTAGAATGGATTAGTTGTCAATTCACGGGATACAGTCTAACTGTACGAGCACAATCTTTCAATCATTCTGATTCGATAGAATATAGCACAACAATCGCCACTGTTCGCAGTTCACTGCCATATCCTTCAGTGTCTCCAGCCGACTAGTTCACGAGTCTCTCGGACCCAAAACACGAAGATGTGAGACACCTACTTTACCTACGTCCGCTGAACATGTTCTCAACCCACGTTGCCACGTCTTCTGCTGACTTCCACATGGCTTCTTCTATTCCTTGAGAGAAATACAAAATAGAACACAATATTATAAACGAGTGTTCGCCATAAGCAAAGCGTGACCCAATCAGCGCAGTCTACTGAGTTTCAAATGATGAAACAAGGTGTTCTGAGAGTCGGCACATAGTACTAGATTCCTGACCTTCACATTACTCACCCGGTCAATCCATCCAATCCTAACCATACTACGTAGACATCGGTGGTCGAAAACCCCTAAGCGACGAACATCTCCATCACGCATATTCCTTTTCTCGCCACCGTACAACAGAATTGAGCGCACTGCGACACAGTACACATGATCTTTCAACCTCAAGGAAATATCCGACCAACATCGCAAGTGCCTCAATTCAGCGCAATTTGCTCGGGCCTTCGAACTACGCGTGTTTATCCCTGATGCCGGGCAACCATCGCTCGACAAGCAGCTGCCAAGGTAAGTAAAACGGTCCACAATTGTTAGTTACACTCAATCCAGTATCAAGTTCGACACTCCTACCGTCCAGTCCTGTAACACCACTTTACACTTCGAAGGCGCAAAGCGCATCCCAAACCAAGCTACATACCTCGAAGATCTGTCTGATGCACGTTGTGCATGGTCCCCAGATTGTAACAGACACACGACTTAGTATGTGTAATCTAGGTCGCGCAGCTTCCCTCCATTCCCCAGTTCGATTCCTACATTCTGAAAACCTCCCAAAGCATCTTCCATCACCTCGTCCGTGACGAAGTTGAACAATAATGGAGAGATGGGTCCCCGTCAACGAAAATCACTCCTCGTTTCAAATCAACCCTTTTAGGTCACCGTCTACTCTCACGCGACTCCAAGTATGCAAGTTCAATGCTCGAAACGAGTTCACGAACTTCGCTAGCATACCACTGCCTGTGGAGAGCACTGAATAACATTGTCCAGTTCACTGAGTCGGACGCACATTTCATGTCGAGAAAAACTACGATCGTAGGGCGGTGGTGTGTGTGGCACGTTTCCAATAGCTGTCGAAAAGAGAATATCTGGTCGATCCAACCTCAACCTGGACGAAATTCGGCCTCCTGTTTGCCGATGTTACTCTCGCGTATCGGTGTCAAACGACGCAGCATTGTCGAAGCCAGCACCTTAGTAACTATCGGAATTAGGCTAATCCCACGATGATTGCTACAGTCACTCCGTGTGCCCTTCTTGAAGAGGGGTACAAGCAGTAACTTAACTCACGATAATGGTGTACGCTTCTCGTTCCAAATAACACGAAACAAGGATGTAAGTGCGTTTTTCAGGGCTTGTCTATCCAATTTAAAAAATGAACTGGGGGACGTCGTCGGGATCTCGCGCTTTTCCCCT
>LUCM01005216.1:61762-106519 GCA_008360955.1 Fasciolopsis buskii | reverse complement strand
AATCACACTTTAGAGTGCGATAAAGCGAGTTTCTTGCCCCATGGTTTTCTTCGGTCTGTGTGAAATGATTTTGCCAACAAAATTATATCTGATGCACCCGACGATTCGGGACCGGCTTTAGCTAAACATATCGCGCGGAAGCGAGTAAGTAGACATTTGCTCATTTGTAGGTGATTCACAATGAACAGCGTACCATCAGGAGAATAACAGGCGGGAATTTTAGGATTATAGTCTTAGTTATCATTCATGGTATTATCGATTCCAAGAAATTCTCAGTGAACACTTATTAGATTGCTCTAATTTGAACTTGTTGCGTTCGTCAAAAATCCCTGCCCATTACGCTAGTGACAGAGCATAGAAAAACTTACTGTAATTTTGGGTTAAACAGTTTCCGTCTTACTTTTGATAACAAGAAAGACTACTGCTCAAGAGAGCAGAATTGCCCGACGCAGTTATCTGAAAATTTCCAGTTTGAGAATCAGAAACGCTGAATCTGAAACTGGAAATTTTCAGATAACTGCGTCGGGCAATTCTGCTCTCTTGAGCAGTAGTCTTTCTTGTTATCAAAAGTAAGACGGAAACTGTTTAACCCAAAATTACAGTAAGTTTTTCTATGCTCTGTCACTAGCGTAATGGGCAGGGATTTTTGACGAACGCAACAAGTTCAAATTAGAGCAATCTAATAAGTGTTCACTGAGAATTTCTTGGAATCGATAATACCATGAATGATAACTAAGACTATAATCCTAAAATTCCCGCCTGTTATTCTCCTGATGGTACGCTGTTCATTGTGAATCACCTACAAATGAGCAAATGTCTACTTACTCGCTTCCGCGCGATATGTTTAGCTAAAGCCGGTCCCGAATCGTCGGGTGCATCAGATATAATTTTGTTGGCAAAATCATTTCACACAGACCGAAGAAAACCATGGGGCAAGAAACTCGCTTTATCGCACTCTAAAGTGTGATTATTTTGTCTCGATGATATTTATCAGGAATTTTTCAAACAATGTCCAGATACAAAAGGAGTGAAGATTTTTTCCGTACCTGACAGAGAAAGTATTATAGAACAAAGATATTATTTTCAGAAGCCAATTTCGCTTGGGGTAAACGAAGAATTCCGCCACCACTTGGGCTCCGTATGCCAGACAATTTGACTCCCTTCGGAAAAAGAGAACACTTGTCCACTCGTCCTTTGCTATTTTGGTTTTGTGTGACGAAGAACTGTAGTGCAAGTGTTCAGTACCTCACAATTGAACAGTTTATCGTTCGAAATAGGAACTTCTTCCCGCGGAATGACTCCAACAATCATTTAGATTCCTTTGCCTTAAAAAAAAATTTTCACCCTGGCTGGGTATAATCACTTATTTCAAAGTTGCTCGAAAAAACTCAGTATGTGTAAACAAGTTTGCTGCTTACATTGGTATGACAGCTAACACTGGCTTCTTCAAGGTTTCCAAGAGAAAGACATTACGATTAACAGCCTTGTGCCGCAGTTTAAAGCCAAGTGTCAAGGTAAACTAATGACGTCTGGCTCCCGAACTGTAAAAAACACGTGGGAATCGTCAACAATGGAAAATACTGGCGAACAATAGAGATTCCGGGGGTAACTCGACTCTGATTGATTATTCTAACCTAAGGATTAGAGTTACCGGCATGCACTGCGATGGGGCCAAACCCGGACTACCTAACCGAAGGCAGTCAAAAGACAAAAAAATTACACATCAGCGTAAATAGATAGCCAGGTGATTTTTTCAGATATACAATTTAGGCAAAAACATCATTGGTGGAACTTCTTTGGACCATCGGAAATCTGTGAATGCCAGTTCTTATGGTTTGGGGGTAGCCAATGTTTTGATTAATTGATTATGGTCACAGAAGACAACGAACTACTGCCCCACTGTCACGTAGTTTGTGTATAGACATACCTCATTAAGGTGGATAAACCAGCAATGTTTTCCTTCAGATTTACGCGCTAGCCTCTCACACTCCTCGGTCCATAGCCAATGGTTTGCGCGTTGACCATTAAACCGTGAAACTCCAGCTCTGAGAAAAAGAAATCGTACTTGTTAGATGCGATCAGGAAATTGAAATCGTGCTTCCTTGTTGCACCAAAAATGATGACGTAACTCTGCCAAGCTGGTACTGCTTTAAAGTCTTTCACCATATTGTCCCGGGCAGCTTGGAATAGTCCAGCTGATACTTTGAGATCAAACGGCTAACAGATGAATCGGAGTAGATTCCATCTAGTGGTAACAGCAGTCAAGGGTTCGGAATATGATGAAACAGGGATACTGTGTCAGACTTGGAGAAATACCTGCGTCCAAGTAAAGATTTGCAGTGAGTTTACGTGAATTCACTTGAAGCAGTCCGATGCAGCTTCACGCCGGCCTGCGTACACAAGCAACCGAACGGGACCATGGAGACAAATGATCGTGAAACCCACACATTTGACAACGTTGATTGAGCACAACGGATTCCGTTAATCGGATTTTTTCCAACTTTGTATATAAATCCATGATTTGTAAATACAACTCGAACATGTTGCCATTCTGTTTTGGTTTTCTAATTGATTTCATTCGTGTAACATAGATCGAAGTCAATTCAATACTTATTGGTAATTCCTACCCGTTCGTTACCGTGACTGATTGGATTTCGAATGCTAATTCCAAGTTCAAATATTGGAAGTGGCGTCGTCCAATGGAGGTGCCTAATACTGATCAGCTGAACCTGCATAGTGACGCAACCGAGTTAGAAGACTGGGTTGAATTATTCGAACTGTGGTGCATTATCCGGAGAGATGTGAAGAGGGAAAATCAAACGGAGGTCTTCTTCACCTCTGGTGGTTGTTCTTATTGCTCCACGAAGAATTTGGTATTCTCATGATCTCCAGCATCGGTACCATTCGATGAACCAAAGGCCTTATTACTCAGCCACGGGATTCCGGTGAATCTCTAGGTTACGGAGTGCGCGAAGTTTCACTCTGGTCCGTAAATTCATTCTACTGCTACAGGCATAGGCGTTCAAATGGAACTTTGGAGATCAACTCGAGTTGCCGATGTAAACCATCCTGAAATTCAGAAGAAATTACTGACTAAGCGTGACCTGGCATTTAGCGAAGCTCGAGCGATTTGTGAACAATCGAACAATGTCTCCGACTCCACGACCAAACATTCCGTTAGTCATTTTCAAAGGACCCAGTCCCAACCTAGCGGTAATCTAAGTAGGCGGACTCAGAAGCCAACTGTTAATAAAATTCCGGGACAAGAGACCAAGCCGGTGAATCGTTACTTCTCGTGGGATGAATTACATTTACGTTCCACATGCCGATTTCGAACTAATTTCTGTCATTCGTGTGGTATACTGAAGCAAATCGCGCAGCTTGACTGATGAAAGTTTGTTGATAGTCTTTCTGCTGACAATAGTGCATCTTACACTTCCACAGTTGGTACATGGAGTATAGAGTAAATGATGCCGATACATGTTCTAGAAAGGCTTTTCCCTGGTGTTTGCATGAAACGGAGGGGAGCCACGATGTGAGGAGTGACTTGTCATCGACTCGATTTGCTGAAAGAATGTAAGTTGAGAGTTCGGAATAATGACGGGGAAAGTGGAGAAACCAAGATCCTAATTTCACATGAGAGGGTATCCATTTCGGAACTGAGAGTAATGCGGTGGTTGGAACTGCCACTGGAGTTAGGCGGTGAGCAGTCTTCACATGGGGGGAAGTAAGAAGCTCGGGGAATGGGAAATCCGGAACGGACTTCGATGTCAGCGAACAAAAAGTCCGAGCAAACCGAAACCAATCTATCGAAGCTATCCGGAATTCGGTGAATTTTGAGAGTGCTAAAACAATTTTCGATATTGCACACTCTGCCAATAACCATCTAACCTAGAACCTCTATATATGCCAATGGGAAACAGTTCGATGCTTTCTCCGATAAATTCAAGGGCTCACATAGGAAAACAAAGATGTAGTGGCATTGATCTTTCGGAGAAAATCGATTATTCTCGGATATCACTTTCTCTAAGATCTGCTTTGACACTTGATATCGATTCTATGAAATTTGTTTGTTTATGTTTGTTTTATCGTACACGAGATCTGTACGTTTTCGCTCGTGCCCCACTTTCGATAGTATTCGCCTTTGAATAGCTTCGACCACTCGGCACCTCTCTGGTGTGGTTTACTATCTCGTGTATTGTCAAATCGTTGCTACGTGGGCACCAGGTTGTGCACAATAAAATTCTCGCTTCCGATTTTTGACTCGGGTCTTCTCTGTTTTGTCGGGATCGCATTTCAAATGCATTCTACATAGTCATGGAGTTCTTCGTTTGTTTACTGTTTACACATGATTGAATATCCCAAGACGAATTGTGGACTTATAGAACCGATTGCTTCGATGAATGCTGAAGAAGTAAACATGGAAGTCAGAACAGTAAATAGAGGACATTGTGATCGAATACGCATTAGTTCAAGTGATAAACAAAGACCTAATTCAAAGAGGAAATGGAACGTGCATAATGCCGAAGCCCTGCTCAAATACTACCGTCCTATTCCAGCACCAGTTCGTAAGTCAATTCGGCGTGCATACCCAGTTGGTGAAGAATTACTGAGTGATGAATATCGCGCAAACCAAGTGATGCAGTCCGTTACAGCTTCACGCCGGCCTGCGTACACAAGCAACCGAACGGGACCATGGAGACAAATGATCGTGAAACCCACACATTTAACAACGTTGATTGAGCACAATGGATTCCGTTAATCGGATTTTTTCCAACTTTGTATATAAATCCATGATTTGTAAATACAACTCGAACATGTTGCCATTCTGTTTTGGTCTTCTAATTGATTTCATTCGTGTAACATAGATCGAAGTCAATTCAATACTTATCGGTAATTCCTACCCGCTCATTACCATGACCGATTGGATTTTTTATACTAATTGGGAGTACAAGTACTTCAATCGCTTGCAACCGGATATCGCAACAGCGTTCAGTCCTACCTACTTTATTAGCATCTTCAACATTCAGGTTCAGCCATTCATTATTTTGCAGATCCATTGCACGACGTCATCTTTATGACTAATTTGGTTAAATCTAGCAGCACAAATCGTAGTTGAGTGTAAATACGTTTTGATTCAAATTATCGGTGTATACTGTAATAATTTTCGACCCGGTCTAAGAAACCAATGTCAGCAAGATTGTCATACCAAGCAAAAAATCTCGTTCATGTTTACATTTAAATTATTCGTTTACTTATTAGCTAAAGAGAAGTATCACTGACGGAATATTCTTGAACCGTCACCAAAAGCGTGATATCCTTTCTTTCCGTTTGTAGATTGCCTCAATTCTGATTACCTGGTTGGAGGTACGGGCGACGGTGAATCTCCATCACCTTGTTACACGTGGACTCAAGTCGATCCCTTTGCTCAAGATCCGTGCAGTGCCAAGGCTGTTCCATGACTCCAGTTCCAACACTAAAGCCCGTTGATGTCAACTGTTAGTCTTCAACGTCTTCTTGTATATATGACCTCTATATTGCTGCTTGAAATATTAGTACTAAATGAAACCGATTGCAATAAGTCAAGGATACTCCTTTCTAGTAGACAACCGGATGACTCCGACCCAGATTTAATTTCAAATTGTGTTGATATATAAATTACATGGGTCATACCTGTAATTCTCGTTTGTTCTACTTGTGCATGCAAACTGCAGCGGAGCTGCGCTAGACTGTATCACACAGCTTTCACGTAATCTCATCACGATATTCCTAATTTTCAGGCATTCCTGGCCGATTGGGCTTGCTTGCCATAATGACTTCCGAACTGGCGGGAAAAGTGCTGTAGTAGACTCTGGTGCAGGCTTGCCAGTTGGTAGATCCCCTGAGCCGTCATCCATCTGATTGTCTCCAAATCGACGTTCGGCACACTCGGTTTTGTGATATGAATTTGGCCGCAATGTTTGCTAAACAAAGTTACACCTTCCAGATAGATTATTTCGATCGTTGACTGGCCTGGTTGTCTCGTTATTATTCGTGAATTCAGTAACCCACTCCCATGTAATCGATTTTTAAGATCACTTTGAATGGGGCGTTACTCACAGTCAGTTGGCAGACATCTATAATCAATGGGTAGGCGCCATACTATTGTCGAGCTCGAGCTTAAGGCTGTTGTAAGAGCCGTCTTATTTTTGATTCTTCACCTGTGTTATCCAAATGTTATTGCGAAAAACCCTTGTGAAGAACACGGCGAAAAGGTGTACCACTGAATGCTGCACGTGATATTAGAGTATATTGTCTTACAATAGGGAATCGAAAGACGTGGCTGTCCCTATATTTTTAAAATTTTCGCTGTACTAGGACTCCAGTGAGGTTCTTCCAATGAAATTTGTTGCAATGTACTCGCGAGTCTGAAAGTAGCTTTCGGGCCATGAGAACGATTGTGCAAATTCTGCTCAGACGGGAGTCAGGAAAAAAAATACCATCTCCGCCATAACTGCTGTGTAAAATCTCCCCCAAATAAGTCGAGTGATCGAGTTTGCTTTCACTGGGCCTTTTTGGCATAAACAAATCCGGTGTAATTGTGAAGCCTGAGTAAACGTTGTGTTCAGATTGCGCCAAGTAAAACAATAGAATATCACACTAACTGCCACAGGAATATAGAATGAGAATAATGATTGGAAAATAGAATTTGATTCAGGTGTATTTTGTGCGCTATTCAGCCGTGGCCACAAACTCAACCTGCTTTTGCTACCGTCTGGCTTAAATGGGATAACTGGATCAAGTGCCTGAATTGTTAAAATATGTGCGGTTCTGAGGCTTTTGTCAGGGCTTGTAAACCTTCAGCCAAAGCGAAACCAGGGTTGTTGCACTGTCGAAAGATATAAAAGCGTGACATTACGTACCAAATGTGAGTCAAGTCCCGGACGGCCAATTGTCAGCAGTAGTTGGTGCCAATGGACAATGAACGTTCTGCGTGAATAAAAATTTTGCGCAACCCGAATTTTGAGGTAAGGCAGCCGCGGGAAATCCTTGTCAGAACCCTGGGTTCATGTGACTGTGAAGACATTCCGCCTGATATCTGTCTTGAAATAACTGTACGAAATCAGCCTTCAAATAATAAAGCCCGCGAGTAAACCATTATGTGCGGTCTTGCGGCAAGTAATAAAATATGGTCTGATAACTGAAGGAAACACCTTGCACCATATCAGCTCAGTTCGAATTTCGTGCCTTCAAGTTAAACTTCGTCACTTATTCCACTTCGTCCGGTCCTAAATTGAACCCTAATAAATGGATCAAGTGTATTTTAATCGCAAACTAATTCGCATTTCTGCCACATGACGCACGCAAAAAGGAAATCGATGGGAACAGTGTGCCTTGTGAGGCACTTAAGTAATGCTCTTGAAATCTATCGGCGTTAGTCCTTATATACCCAAGTTGTTGCTCGCAAGCTGGAAGGTATTTCCTAACAAACAAGAAGTTTACCTCAGCTTCGCTCTGACCATTCAGTGACGGCTAATTTGGTTTCACAATAAATTCTCTATGTCCTCTTTACTGATTTTCCGACTCTGCTGATGGCTTGCTTTGCATTATTGATGCCGGTCCTAAAGTAGTCAAACAATTTTCCAAATTCGCCACAGATGTTAATTCTTTTTGGAATTCACAGTTGAAATTCTAACTGAAAGCACCCAGTGCACGGACTTATTTGCATCTAAATGCCACTCTCCCACAGGCTCCATGTACCGTTTTATCCAAAGCTGTATGTCCACATCCAAGACTTCGTTTGCACCGCGTTCTCGAATCACCGTGGCACTTAACCTTTACGTAGGTTGGGGCAGTTTGTGATATTTTTAGCAATGCCGCGTTGTTTGCTTCGGCTTACCGAAATTCAAAAGCGAATGCAAATGTAAAGTTGGTGTTGCCTGTACGGGCTCATTTGCCGGTCAAACCATACTGTGGCCGGAAGGCGCGTGAAGTATGGGCTGAAACAGGGCCGATTATCAGGTTGAGCCCACAGGAAATGAATAAGCGCTCCCACGGCGAGGAAATCGTGGTGGGGCCGATGGCCAAGGTGAACGGGTCACACCCTCCGCACACATACGCGTATCCTTAAGGCACGTGATCGCGACCCAGCACATTCTCGATTGGTTGAGGGGGCCACGAAGACCCGATCGGGCCGTCCATCAGCTCAGGTGGCCCGTTTCCGAGGCTGTTTTCTTCGTCTGAATAGCTGCAACGCCTACAGACCGGGCATTGAAAGCGTCACGTCATGCTCGTGGATGACCAGACTTGCGTATATTACTGTCAACACGTGCATTCGCACACAGCCATGTTTGCTGTGTACCTACTTATTCGCGCTCTCGCATACAGACGTACGCCAATCTATCGACCGCCCGACTTGTAGACAGCCGATTGGTTGGTGCGCGAACAGCTGGTTGGTTGGTCGACTGACTGCACGACTAAGCTGGTGTTTCTCATTCGCAGTAAGCTGGGCGACCAGGCTTTAGCGCGCCCGCTCGTATACCAACCTAGGACACCCTGGCCTGTCTGTCTATCTATCTATCTACCTGTCGGCTGTCTACCTATCCATCCTTCAGAGGACGATTTGCGTTGACGATGGCTGTAGCTGCCGCGCTGCGATGTGTTTCGCTCCATTGAACCGGGGTACGGCACGCGCGGGCGCACGCGTTCTGTGGCAATGCTAGTACCAACTGCGATGCGATATTTATCGTCTTGGTGCTCATCACACTCAACTCATCTTATCCCCAGTAAATAAACGGACTTCATTGTGATCACTATGGTAATCAAGCGGATAATACCTTGTTCATTTCAGCGCCGTAATACTCACTTGGTTGTTGCCACCCATTCCGTTTAGAGAAACAGCATAATGGGATTTTCCATCGCTTCTTGAGTAGTCCTCAGGTGGAAGACAGATTACTGAGTGGTCAAGACGCCGTTGGGAATTTTGTGGGCGCGTCGCGCAACTGGAAAGTGTATATATATATATATATATACATATATATATAAACACGCACACACGTCCATTTCTGATCATCTCGTCCAGACCACTATGTGCTCTTGGCTATGTCTTAGCCGATTTCGACCCCGAGAAGTTTGCTGCTTTTCGCTCTATGAAGTGGTACCTGTCGCCCTATTCACACTCTCGTTGAGCGTTTATCACATCCTCTTTGTGCCCTTGTTGATGCTTCTGGTTCTGCCCTCATTGTGTGTGGATATCAATGTGATTTCTGCCTACTCTCATCCGTTTAATTCGAATGGACTGATTCCGGAAAACCCTAGCAGAAAAAATTCATTTTTCAGTTCCCCTGGTGAGTGAAATAATTGCACACGGACATTGTCATTTGGCTTTTAAATTCCCTGAACAACTAATTCCATGTTTGATCGTTCAGGTCTCGCACTTCGAATCGGTTTTATGGCTGCTTCCATGAGCAGATTCGTATGCGGATCTTTGGGCCAATTTATTAAGGATCTTAATCCGCGTTCGGGGGCTGACGGGTTTGTTCGTTTGTCCCTAGAGGACACCCCGCGATTTGCCCTATTTAACACAATCCCTCTAAAATCACATATTTGCTATTCCATTTAGTGTTTTCGGCTATAGATCGTGTTTTTTAGTATTGGTAGATTCCAGTTAGTCTCGTTCACCAATCAAGTCGGTGGGGTCATGGGATGTAATATGTTGTTGGTCGTGTGATGTAGTAACTGAGGCAAGAAATAACGTTTTTTTCGTCCCTCAGTTTGTTACTCTTCCCGAAGTTTTGATACACTTGAATCCTTCTCTTACCAGGTCCTGGTAACGCGCCACTAATCACATCATATCTGATTCCTCATCTCACTCGTCGCACTAGAAATCTCGGCCTACTTTGAGCAGCACTACGCGCGATGTTGGTCCTACTTTTTCCAGGGTTGGTGCTAGATGCGGAATGTGTTGCAACCAACATACGAAACACGCAATAACTAAGGCTCTCATGTATATAGGAAGCTTCGAATTAGCTACCGCCCTGAACTTGTATTGAATTAATCCATCGGTCCAACCTCTGCTTATGTTCATCTGCCCTATAAATTTAATTACTAGGCATTATGTGACCCTAGCAATTTCCACTGTTCTCTGCATAGTGAATTCACGGGATAAATTGTTATCCTCTCTCTTGAAACGCCAAAAATTGCGGGCAGTCTAGTTTCCTATTTTGTGAAGCTTCAAGGTTCCGCATCACTTTCCCGTTTATTTTCACCAGTCTTCGTAGATCATTACGCACGATTCGTCTCATTTCACCCATAGCGTGAAAGAATTTCACATCAAATGATTACATAATTGAATTTATCGTCTGAGGGATAATTGTTTGCAATAAGTCACATTCATTACTCTGCTATCTCTCCTACTCCATTCATCAGCTTTTCAGGTTTCTATCTTTCAGATTTTGGGTTGTACGGGGATTTTGACGTCTCGATTTTTTCGTGCCCCCTAACAATTGGTGCCATTTTCCCCGAACTATTAACCTATTCTGTAACGCTAATTATGATAGCAATACATTCCCAACAGTGCTGGAATAATACAACCGTGATCGAAAATAATTTCCTCGCCAAGTGAACTATATTCAGTTCGTAAAAAGCCGACTGAACGTTGTGACGCACTTGAGCTCTGTAAACGAATATTTTGAATTTGTTGAATAAAAACCAGCCCAAATCTCCATTAAAGCTGATTCGCGTTTTTGTCATAACGCGGTCCATGTGTTTACGGGAGCTGTCATGAACTGTTCTGCTTATTATTGGTGCAGTGTGAGTCAGGCGAACCTGCCGGGGATTGGGGGCACACTGCTGTGCAAGTGTTTAAGGGCGTGATAGCGATAAGCAGATGGATTGCTATCTAAAAAGGCCTTGAAATTTGTGAAAATGGCTAATAAAACCGGTTTATTGACTACACAACTGAGAACCGAATTTCGTCTTCTCTACCATCTTTAGCATGAATTCAGTCAGCGAATCTCCCTTTTTGCTGTGAAACCTCAAGTCGCCCATCGTTATTCTTCGACACAAACGTTGTCGATTGGTCCTAGCTACTGGGGCGTGGAGAAGAATGCCGAAGAATGTACAGCAGTGCATCCTGTTCCTTTATCCCCTTAAATTTTAGTGATGTTCTGATCATATTTGAACAGTTACACTTGTTTTATTCAATATTTTAGATACCCAGTGTTTTCCTCATTCATGCCGTTTACTAGATGTTTCTCTCCTCAGTGGATGAGAAAACTATGCGTCAGCACAGCTTGAATTTCAAGATGACTGAATCATTTTGTTATATCCTCTTGGATGTGTGATTTACGCACAAACTTCTGTAGATCGATTTTCATACAATCTCCGATTTGATCGTTCCAACTTGATTGGGATTCGAAGCACAATCAAGGAATCCGGTATTTTATTTGCACATGGGAACTAAAATGTTGGCTCATTTTCTGGTCAGGGGTGTATTCGATGTGTGATTTGATGTGATCTTGCTTTCCTGGGCTGCGTTAGGACAAAGAGTGGAAGAATTTTCTTCCAGCCTTTGCAGTCTCACTAAAGGTTCTTGTTTAATTCGGGCTTATGCTGTTTTCTTCTGAAGCATGGTTAGTAACTTATTTTTCTGATCACCGATATCTTAGGGGATCTTCGGGTGGACTTCTAAAAAGTTGTCACCACTGGGAATGCAAAATATTCCTTGGTTGTACAGGCCTGAATTTGGCGCTTTTTCTCCAATTATTAATAAACCATAATGCTGTTGAAATCATCAAGTGTTAACTTGTCAATCGGGGTTCTTTCTTGATTATTGACTGGTCAATGGAACTATGCTTGGTCAATACTGGCCGCATTGTTTTCATTCATGGTGAGTGTTAAGCATATATGGGTATAAGTTACCGCAGTCAAGTTATCCAAGGGAAGATAGATACGTCGGCCACTCCTTTTTTGGTGTCTTTATCATGGCAGTGGAATTCAAACACCGTAATAACAAGCCTGCTCATGTACGGGCTGGGTCATTTGCTATGAAGATTATTATCTCCCCAGGGAAGAATTGTACACCTCGTCTTTTCTTCTCGAGAGTGGTTGTTTTGTAATCGTTACCACCGTCTCGTTAATATCCTTTCCGATTGTCCTCTGATCGCCACAGGCACTTCGATTTTGAGCACTGATAACGCAAGCGAATTGTATCACCCGAGGAATTACGCTGGTAGCACAGTTATTGACATCAGCACTACCTTGGCTGTAACGCACAGGGCCTGTAATATCTCTTCTGCTATTTATTTCTTAACTTAGTCCTCGAGTCATCATCATCATCATCGTTCAGCGTTAAACAGCAAGGCAAGCCTCACTGACCGCTGCCGTTCCCCAGAGTTACACGTTTATATAAAAAGAGAATATCCAACGGGAACAGAGAGTGGACCTACACAGGCGGGAAAAGATGAGATGCTGCTGCAGCCAACACACGGAACACAGTCTAACTGTACAAACGCACGTGATTTCAATCATTCTCATTCGATAGAAAATGACAACACGATCGCCACTGTTCACGGTTCACTGCCATATCCTTCAGTGTCTCCAGCCAGCAAGTCGACAAGTCTTTCGGACCCCAACCACGAAGGCGTGAGACACCTACTTTACCTAACTTCGCTGTACATTTTCTCATTCCACGTTGCCACGTCATCTGTTGGCCTCCACATGGCTTCTTCCATTCCTTAGGAGGAACACAAAATAAGGCACGGTATGGTAGACGAGTGTTCGTCATACGCAACACGTGACCCAACCAGCGTAGTCTACTAAGTTTCATACGCTGAAACAAGCTATTTTCAGAAAGGGCACCCAATACCAGATTCCTAACCTCAATATTACTCACCCGGTCACTCCATCCAATCCTAGCCATACTACGTAGATATCGGTTGTCGAACACCTCCAACCGACGAACATCGCCCACACGCACACTCCACGTCTCGCAATCGTACAACAGAACTGAACGCACCGCAGCACAGTACACACGGCCTTTCAACTTCAGTGAAATATCAGGCCGACGCCACAAGTGCTTCAATCCAGCGTAAGCTGCACGAGCCTTGGATATATGCATACTTACCTCCAATCCCGAGCTACCATCGTTAGACACGCAGCTACCAAGGTAGGTGAAACGGTCCACAATCGTCAGCTCCTCTCCATCCAGTATCAAGTTCGGCGCTGCAGTCGTCCAGTCCTGTAACAGTACTTTGCACTTCGAAGGTGCAAAGCACATGCCAAACCGAGCAACCGATCTCGACAGTCTATCTAGTGCCCGTTGTGCATGGTCCGCAGACTCGAACAGGCACACGACGTCGATTGCGTAATCTAGGTCGCATAGCTTTCCTCCATTTCCCAATTCGACTCCTACATCCCGGAGACCTCCTAAAGCATCTTCCATCACCTCGTCCATGACGCCGTCGAGGTTCGTGAGTTGATGTGGGAGACTGCTCCGTGTCGTGTGTCGATGAATCCGCGTGTCAGTACAAACGAAGAATAAAGTGCAAAGCGCACATGTAAGGCTGACGTTTTTCTGGTCCTTCCATTCAAGCGTCCATGGATTGTCTTAAAACTGTCACGACAACTGTATATTCAGACGGGTGAATGCCAAACTATGACTGATAGATTATTCTCATTCAGCAACCTGTAACAGGTCAGTTTTCCAGTCGCTGTCACGTGTTGCTATCCAGCGTTTTTATCGACCGATATTTCCTAAGCAGCCGTTAGACTGAAATAAGACATCCGTATAGTGGAAGAAGGATTTGGGGTTTACTTTAAGATATCGAGACGGGAGCACGGATTCGCGGAGGATGAGCGGAGTAGATTGTTTTGAAATTGGTGCTGCCTCCTGACGGTGATGTAGGGTTGTATAGGGTCCCGGATTTGAATCAAATAGCAAGCTTGTAGAATTGTTTTAATTGAAGTGATATTCTGTATAGCCTATCAACTCTTCAAAGTTGAGATGAAACCACAGATCTCGATTTTCAGTAGCACCTATACTACTTCAAGATGAAGCTCAGAAAAAACCACATTAAAATGAAAAGCCGTAGAAAGAAATTGGGAAACTGCAAGTAGAATTTCGGGAAGAGGGACAGCAGGTTTAGCTCGCACTTGGGAGGCCTAACATGGCAATTGACGTCAAAGTTGGTTGACCGGAGGTCTGATGTAACATCAGACCCTACTCCGATTCCACATCAGGCTGCCAGTCCGTCAACGGTGCCACCAGTTGTCGTGTCGGGGGCGCCACATTTGAGTGCTTCTTTCTGAAATCCAACTTGCAACTTCGCAATTCCACTTTACAGTTTCAAACTTCAATTTGATTTTTTCAACTTCATCTTGAAATGCCTTAGTCACTGGCTGTTGCTTTTTCTGGCGTACTTGAGTGGCGGGGGTCCGCTACACGGTGGAGGGGAAACCGACATCCATAACCCTGAAAAAGACCCATGAAGGATCTCATTAGGTTAGATGTTATAAGGACCTGTTCAACGAGGAGTTGCCGTCTAACACCAGTGATCGGCAGATCTGGAATTCGAACCTCTGACTGTTTTTGTGGCAGGCCCTTTATCCGCTTGACCACCGCCTTTGGACCGAAATTCACATGGGGCTATCTAGAGACTTCACTCTCTTCAGCTTTTCACGTGACGTACCTTTCTGAGTTGTTTTCCTTATTTTTTCTGTGGTGTAGCTGCTTAGTCAACTCGGAGGCTAATAAGCCTCAGTAACATCCGTCGACCGACGGTAGGCATCATATCTAGAACAATCTAAACTGGTATTGCTGCCAGCTTCGGAAATACAAGGTTTTGCGGTAACAAATCATTAACTTTTTTATAAGACGTTATTATTCCCATTTCTTGGTACAATCCTCAAAGTCGTATTACGGATGCGCGTGGTCCCACTTAACACAATTTGCACTTTAAAAGGTAGAATTTTGGTCATTGAGTATGGACTTGACTTTTGTTGGCTAGACTGATCACAGTTAGGGATTGTAATATTGGGATATTCCATCATGGTCACGGTTTATGGAGCACCTTCCTTTTCCTAGTTTGTCATGTCGAACGGAGTGTTTGACCCGGAGGGTAGTGCTAATTATGCGTCAACTTTTGTGGCACTTCATGCATTCGGAACCATTCTAGCTCACTAGATCGAAGTCACCAATCTGAACCCCGATCACAACGTGGTAAAGTTTCTACCTTGATTACACATGGCCACTTGGGTATATGCGATGTACTTTGCACAAGTCAGATCGTGCCATTCCACACAAGTATAGTAACACGGGAGAAAGAGAGCATAGAAGTGTTCGTGTTAGATTAATCACAAGCTCTTCCTTATTCCACCTCCATGTTTGTACCCGTCGATTCTGGTCCGTGCTTCGCCCGTGAGTTTGTTACAACCCGGTTACCCAGGTTGGTTAGAAATTTCTACTCCGGGCCTTTAATCAAATGAGCCTCGTAATTCACTGTGAGCCGGTGGACGCATCCTTTAGATGAAGTAAGACATTGAAGGTGCCCAGTACATCCCTGTTTTAGGTGTCAATGGTTGCCATATGGTTCATATGCCGTATGTAACTGCCTTGAAATCATCTTTTAACTGTTCTAAGATTGACTGACCATTAGAGTGCTTTTGATAAATAAGTTTTCGATCCACAATTTCTTTTAATCTTCTTTTCTTCCGAGTGAATATCTCGGTTGTTGAAACCACCCACTTGTGGTTAACTGAAGCACATCTCCCACGCACCAAAGCGTAGTACTCCTAATCGGATTCCCCCAGCCAACTAAAATCTGGTTGCACTAACTGTTTGAAATTTCTCACGTTCTGGTCGAATAACTCGTCAGATTCTTAGAATTGATTAGCAGAATAGTACCATTCACAACGTCTCAATATGAGATTACTCTTGAAATAGTTACGAGCATTGTGCATCTCAGCCGTCATCTCACTTCGTACGTTCCATTTTTTCGTTTGATAAACCAGAAAAAGCGGTTAAACGGTTTGGAGTTAATTAAAACTGATTTCTTCGCTTTGATTTTCGAGGGTATATTTCTCTCAACATCCAGAGAGCACACCCTATATGGTTATTAATTTCTCTGATTTGTTTTGAAACGTCTGAAAATTGCGAAACCCAAGTAAATGCGATTTTCCTACAAATATGTGCATTCTTAGTCTATGATGCGGAGAATATTCGTTATCTGAAGTTGGCATCAGCAGTTGACTTGTAAGGTGATAGTGCTCAGCCTTTTCGTAGTGTCCCAGCTTCACCTCCCTTCCGACTACTCTCTTCTGATTTTCGGTCTCATTTGATTTGCCCGTATTTCTGTGTTCGCCCTGGCCGTTCTTGGTGTCCTATTGATTGATCGCGCAGTTGCTAGGGCTTGATTGTTTCGCCCACAGCTTCAGACATCGAATACCATCCACCCCACAATTGTCTCATTTTTATCTGTCGTCGCTTTTCGGACTGGGGATGGCTCAGTTATTACGGGGATTTGGTTGTGCGATTTGGTACGTCCGTAGCAAGACCAGTGGTTTTGCCATGATAAATGGGTAGTGAGCTGTTACCACTTGCCCTGGTCGACCAGTCGGAATCAGCCATTGAGTTCAAACTTTCACCTCACACAGGCCTTAGATGCAAACGTTTATCAGTTCGCTTGTTTTCCTAAACTGTGGCTAATATTGGAGCCTTATGCTGAGCACGAAAATGGAGTGGGAATTGTCCAAATGTGTTAAACGACTGGGCTCAGCTATCATAGAATGTATACATTAGCGTGTGAATTGGAGCTAGTCAATAATTAAATTAAAACTTTTCTGATCGATATACCGATCGCTGATTTCGATCCATGCAAGTTAATTTGTCCTTTCGCTCCTTTCTCTTCTGTGCTATAGACCAATAGCATGGACCTATAGCAAACTGCGAGATATTGGAGTTTTCCACCGGAGGCTGTCGTGTAACCAAAGAGTGTCTTGACGAGGTACACAGTATATTTGTTAGTGCTATATTGGCGTGCACATTCATGTGGAGCCGGTTCACGCGAAGAGCCATACGTTACTTTTAACTGACGTGTGGGGCAAACAACACTCAATAGTTTCTTTTTCATCAATTTTTATTTTTTCCCTACTTCATTATTAGGGCAACAGTGTATATCCATTTTCAGAAAGGGCATCGCAGCCAGCAGACTGTTGCCAGGTAAAGTTGATTGGCGGTGGAAGGAATCGAACCCGCGTCCTTCATGTCTAAACGCCACTATCTTATCCGCTAGACCCCCTCCGGGCACAAGTGCCAGCGTAGATGATTCAGGCCAGGATCACTCAGTGGAAAGATCTCTTTGTGGTCGATAAAAAGCAGTGTGCGGTTATGCCGGTGACGGAAAACATCTATTCGGTCGGTTTACTGGGGGGCTACCCATCTGGCAGGCCGGACTTAGAATGGCCGTTGACCAATGGTATTTTTAAATGATTCCGATAGCTGAACAGTTGTTGAGTTATGTTAGACTGGTCTTAGCTGAAAGGAGACCATACAGTGCTTGGAATGAAAGGCCACAACACCCGTATTTGACCACAGCTGAAGAACGTAGATGGAGGACAGCCAAATAGACCACCGGTACGCTTAATACTCCGGATTTTCATATGAACAGTATGGTAATAAATGGACAGACAAAAGCAGATAATACGTTTTTGTAAAGTCAACCTCTTCCTGTCGTACTTTTCCACATCTTCCTACTGCCCAACGAAACCCAAACCAACCGGATTTTCTCATCATTAGTTCCTCTCTGGGATGATACCATATCAATAATAATGAAAAGTTCGGATGAACAATGGAAATTTTTGAGTTGTTTTTGGTATGGATTATTCTCTTGTGGGGAGAGTATGGCGAGTCCCTCAATTTGGAAAATGTCACTTACAAGAAAGCTATGGAACAAAAACCGTCATAATGCTTTTGAGGCTTTCAAAAGTTAGTTTCGCTCTTGGTAAGGCATATGTAGCACTCAGCCACATAAAGTAAGAAATAAACAATGCCTCACGCGCATTACGTTTTTTAGTTGCACTTGGAGCCTCGAAGTAACACTTGATAGGAAAAAAAAACAGTTTTGAGTGAGGTTCCCCGAGCCGCTCCTTTTTGATTGTGAGTGTCATATTCTGAATGCCGATCAAGCAATCTTACATTACAAACGGTTGCCAAAAGGAGCTTTGCATGTCAAAGGCGAAGCGTATTTTGGAGCCAGAAAATGCAACAAAAGAGTAAGACTACTGTTTTACAAGAGCTTCTCTGGATAGCTGATTTAAAAACTAAAATTTACAGTATCTCTGGTATAAAAGACGAAATGGACATTTTCTTGACAACAAATTAAGTCAAATAAATTGTGAATGATATAATGTCAATAACAGCGTTGTTGGTAGACATAATGTGCCAACGTTTCGACTACCGTGGGTAATCTTTCTCAAGGCAAGTATGATTGTAAAACTGGCCAATACACGGCGCATCGATTTTTCTGCACACTCCTTACGTCATGCGGTCCTAATAAGTCATATAAACTTTTATGTCTGTTCATCCGGAAATACTGATAAACTCCTTGATGAAAGTTGTATTCAAACTTATATTCGACTGGTTGATAATTCTGAAGACAACGGTGACTTCTTAATTTAGGGCTTTGCTCAGTGGGTTATTTAAACCATGGATTATTTAAAACTGATGTGTCAAATTTCAGATTTTAGATTAACCTGTTATGAATCTAAAATAAAGTGAATTTGGAGTGATCGATGCATTCAGTCAAAAGATTAACAAAGGTTACTTTTGGCTCATATTGAGCGAATGTTTAAGTCTTGAGTTGATATCGCGCTGCAGGTTTGGCCAGTTGACCACACACTGGCTAGCATGAAGCGTAGGAAGCGAACTCCATTCGATCGACTAGTTTCGGTTGCACCGAATAGCCCGTGCAAACTAATAGACTGAACGCTGATCAGTCTCATAATGGGGTTGCATGTGTAGTTGATCGGTTAGCCCCACCTTTCAGAGCCGCTTATCGCGAGGGCTGATTCGGTGTGCTTTGCTTTAGGAACGATTGGTGACTTACAGTCTTCGGTTTAACCGCGCTGTGAGATGCGTTAGTCAGTCGCCCGATGCAGTTAAAGCAGCAGATTTCGTTAGTCGTCAAGGCAAAAGACACCGATGATTTAGTCAATGCTGGCCAAGCCTAAAATAGCCGATTACGGGTTTGTGAGAACTGTGCAAGGTAGTGAAGACCTCACAGTCATCGGATCATCTAGCTGGTAAAAATCAACAATATACAACGAAAGCAACCGATATCACGGACTTTCGCTTCGGTCCAGTGAAGTAGAAATACTGAATTGATAAAGTGAAGAGAATTTAGGCTTCTGTGTTGCTTCTCGTTTCTTGCGCGAACCACTTTACAGATTTAAGAACCGATTAAATGTCCGGCTTGGATGGAGAGAGTAGTATTTCTCATTGGAAATTGAAAAACAATCCCATCAAGTACATATACGTAACCTCGCGGTAAAGGGATGCTTAAAACTGCTGGAGACCCAAATGATCAATGAACTGTTTCTGTGTTGAGCTAAGTGCAGTATGGCAGTCTCTTTGATACATCGGGACTACACGAGACTTCACCTTTAGAGAAGTCTACATATTTATTGGGGCTTAATAATTAGTTCTTATATCCACACTTTCAACTATTATGAAAGCGGTTTTCAAAAACTGTGGTTCAACACTATATATTGCTGGATTTACTCCTGTGCGGTAATTGATATGGACCTTATATGTTCCATGAACAAATCGGGAATTCGGCTTTTAAAAAAAGTGGTTAAGTAGTAAAAATACCAAAATATTCAAGGGAAGCTCGGCAACTTTTATCTATCCTATTTATTTTGGCGAGCGTGGTCTGTCACAGTTCCTGAAATGCACCCGCTTCTGGGAAAATCCCGAGGTTGGGGCAGTGGGAAGATGACTGTACATGGTGTTAGCACCCCTATTTGATCATTCATCCACCCACCTTATTATTAATATATATATATATAGATAGATAATATTGTACATATATTTTCTCTGGGGAAAAGGCAGCGGTCAGTGAGGTTTGTCTTGCTGTTTAACGCTGAACGATGATGATGGCGATGATGATGAAATGCATATTGCAAAAAACTTGACGAAAATACTGAGGTGTGATGTTTGAACATTTTTGCAGCGCTCAGTAAGCCTCATTAACCTCAATGGCGTGGGTCGGATTTCCATGCAAATGATGAAAATTTTCCGATGATCTAGCAAAGAACATGACCGAATCTTCCACGTGACACCGTTTTTCGTTCAACTATTCACTTGATCATCATTTGATTTTCCCGCGGTGAATGTTCACACGGTGTTTAAACCTGGAGTGCTCAGCGAGTAATCGACACAGCTGGGTAAAAAAGGTTGTCACTCCGACATTAACCTTACCCTGGGGAAGCTTATTTCAAATGGGACATGTGAACCGCGGGTTTACAATTTCCCTGTAAGGCTTCTCAGTCACCAAATAAAATCACTATGATCACCAGGACAAAAACGTAGGGGAGAAAACAAGTTTGTACTGTCTGTTGTTAACAAGGGTGGCGAGTAGCGAGACATTTACATTGCTGTTCCATTCAAGTGAATGCAACGGCAGTTCTTAGTAGACTGAGACAAACGTCATCAAACACACTAGTCAACAATGCATTTTCAATCCTGTCCACCTATCTGTACAATTTAGTTGCTGTGACGGCGGGACTGCACCCTGACGTGGTATGACAGTATGGGTGCCTCCACTGCCAAACGAGCTGTACAGAATAGCTTATCTCAAGCCGAAGATCCGATCATACCTTGAAAGTAAACGGGTAAAGGTCTGATGAGGCTGTCTCCTGATCCTCCAGGTCGGGAGTTGATTTGGCCTGGCAGCTCAGTCGATAAACGGAGTAGAAGAAGAATTGAGCCAATTAGATGGGCTTCCACTCGGCCACATGCCGCTGCCTTGCGGTCAGTTCCTTGTTAAAACCAAGGGATTTGACTGAGAACCTCAATCGTTCTTCTCATTAGTGGCTGGAATCCCTGGTATCCCCGTGCACCATTCCCTGTGGGTGAGACATCTCCAAAGAATTCCGTACTACATCAGTCGTCATGGTGGATAATCAGGACCGCGCCGCCCATTGAATCGAGCTGGATGGGTAGTAATAAGTATGCTAAAGCTCAGAGTTTCCTCTCTTAATCAACCTCACTCGTCTATCCCCAAGCAAGTCTTTTGTCCGTCCTGCCTTCCCTTAAAGTTCCCACTGGTAAGACGCCCGATACTCGCAACGTTTTATTGTCAAATAGAGTAGCTTACATTTTCTCAAGCCTTATCAACCTCTGAATAAAGGTTCTTTTAGACTGGATCTCGGTTAAAAGTAATTTGTGTTCCGTAAGACTGTAGGGGTCAATTGGGATTCGAAAGGATAGCTGTATTAAGCGTATCTTGGTTGTCATTTTGGTATACGCCCCCAACAGATTGCAGAGCAGACAGACAAAAAGATAAGAAGAGTGAAGGCTCCGACAGTGTAGTAGCATCAGGTAATTTTAATGCACAAGTTGGAAAATGTAGTGCATCAGAAGACTGTTCAGGTAGGCGCTGCGACTTAACTGCTCAGCGAAGAGATGACTGGACCGGCTTCTCCAGTTTTGTGCAGACAATAACCTATTCCAGTCTAGTACGAATTTTCGACACAGTTCGTGTCACACAGAGCGACATGGCGCTCTAACTCGACAGGTGGTTTGAGTCAGATCGACCATATTGCAGTAAGCTACCGTTGGCGCGGTTCTGTCCAGAACTGTAGATCACGTACGTGCGTTAGTTTTAATGCGATTTATGCTGCAACTCAACGGCCATCGACTCAGATCGCGAGCCCGATTGGGCGTCGAACGTCTGTCTGATTCGGCTGTTCGCAACAGCTATGAACAGAAACTACCAGCCGAGCTGAGACCCTCGACGAGCAACAATGTAGACGAATGGTTGGATCAAATCAAGCAAGCAAGTAAGCAATGTTTTTGGCGGGAGGTTTCGCCTGTTTTTCTGGATCTCCCTAGGTTCACTGTGCATAATGGAACAAAAACGCTAGCTCTCTAACGGTAATCGAGTGAATAAGGTGTGACGACATCTGCAATGTCAATTGAGTATAAGTCTTAGGAATGACCGTGAAAACTGGTTGGTTAAGGTGGTCGAACAAATAGAATTAGCAGATGATTCAGGTAAAACAGTGGCAGACTGTTTAAGGTTATACGCGACACGGATGAGCGGCGAATGTCGATTGATGAAATCGCGTGCGATAAAAATGAGGTGTTCATCCATGGTAGACAACAAAGGCTGAACATTTGGGTTGCGCATTTCAAGGATCAGTTTAGCTGGCCGCGCGCTAATGTAGTTTGTTTGGTGGCCTTAGTTGCGAATTGCTGGGAGGTGTCTCTTGACAACCTCTCAAACCCCTCACCCAAAGAAGGTGGAAATAGAGTCGGATATTCGGCGTCTGAAGAGGGGAAAAGCGCGAGATCCCGACGACGTCCCCCAGTTCATTTTTTAAATTGGATAGACAAGCCCTGAAAAACGCACTTACATCCTTGTTTCGTGTTATTTGGAACGAGAAGCGTACACCATTATCGTGAGTTAAGTTACTGCTTGTACCCCTCTTCAAGAAGGGCACACGGAGTGACTGTAGCAATCATCGTGGGATTAGCCTAATTCCGATAGTTACTAAGGTGCTGGCTTCGACAATGCTGCGTCGTTTGACACCGATACGCGAGAGTAACATCGGCAAACAGGAGGCCGAATTTCGTCCAGGTTGAGGTTGGATCGACCAGATATTCTCTTTTCGACAGCTATTGGAAACGTGCCACACACACCACCGCCCTACGATCGTAGTTTTTCTCGACATGAAATGTGCGTCCGACTCAGTGAACTGGACAATGTTATTCAGTGCTCTCCACAGGCAGTGGTATGCTAGCGAAGTTCGTGAACTCGTTTCGAGCATTGAACTTGCATACTTGGAGTCGCGTGAGAGTAGACGGTGACCTAAAAGGGTTGATTTGAAACGAGGAGTGATTTTCGTTGACGGGGACCCATCTCTCCATTATTGTTCAACTTCGTCACGGACGAGGTGATGGAAGATGCTTTGGGAGGTTTTCAGAATGTAGGAATCGAACTGGGGAATGGAGGGAAGCTGCGCGACCTAGATTACACATACTAAGTCGTGTGTCTGTTACAATCTGGGGACCATGCACAACGTGCATCAGACAGATCTTCGAGGTATGTAGCTTGGTTTGGGATGCGCTTTGCGCCTTCGAAGTGTAAAGTGGTGTTACAGGACTGGACGGTAGGAGTGTCGAACTTGATACTGGATTGAGTGTAACTAACAATTGTGGACCGTTTTACTTACCTTGGCAGCTGCTTGTCGAGCGATGGTTGCCCGGCATCAGGGATAAACACGCGTAGTTCGAAGGCCCGAGCCGTTTACACTGGACTGAAGCACATGTGTCTTGGGTTAGATGTTTCACTCAAGTTGAAATGCTGCATCTATGTCGCAGTGCGCTCAGTTCTTTTCCACGTTTGCGAGAAATGGCGCATGCTTGTACTAGATGTTCATCGGTAGGAGGTTTTTGCTCATCGAATTTTACGGAGTGTCTGTGGGCTGCACTGATTGTGTCACGTGTTGCGTATAGTGAACACTCCAGTATCAAGTTTGACACTTCTGTCGCCCAGTCCTGTATTAGCATGTTGCACCTTGAAGGTGCAAAGCACATCCCAAGCCGAGCAACCGACCTCGAGAATTTATCTGCTGCGCTTTAAGCATGGTCCCCGGCTCCTAAGAGGCACACGACGTCATCTGCCTAATCCAGGTCACACATCTTTCCTGCATTTCCCAATTCCACTCCTATATCCTGAAGACCTCCTAAAGCATTTTCCATCATCTCGTCCACGACATAGTTGGACAAGAATGGGGAGACGGAACACCCTTGTCGAACGCCGCTAGTGGTTTCGAATGGACCTGATAGTTCATCGTATACCCTCAACCGTTCATAGGTATGCGAGTACAGTGCTTCGTGGTTGGGGTCCGTAAGACCCATGAACTAGCTGACTGAAGACACTCAAGGATGTGGCAGTGAACCATGAACAATGGTGATCGTGGGTTCATTTTCAGTTGGATGAGGATGATTGAAGAAGTGCGTTTGTACAATTAAACTGCAGCATTCTTCGCTTTTCCCACTTCTGTAGGTCCACTCCCTGTTCCGTTTGCATGTTCACTTTTTCTGTGGGAAAGTTTAACTCTGAACTTTGCCGATGTAAAACATGGTTCGCGAGTTTATCCGATTTGATTTTTATCGACAAAGCGAAGGCCTTTCGTCATGAGGTGTTTGCCGGATTAAGGGCTTTTGCGATGATGAAAACATTGATCGTCCTAGTCGGTAATAGAAATAGTGTTTGATTGGGGTTCTGTGTAAATATTGGAGAAATGTAATATAAACAGGAATTCGTCCTTTTTATATTTTACTCCAATCTCTTCTTACTCTTATGCACACATGTTAATGAGTTGTTTGTGAACTTCAGTGCTAATATTTCACTGATCCAGGTATTGGCGCAATTTTGTTTAGAACACGTTTATCTGACCAAAAATCCTGTCTTTTTTTCGGTTTGAGATTCTGGCTACGACTTACTTTCTCTAAAACGTTTATTCCGTAGGTACTGCTCGTATATTTGTTATTTATGAGGTGTTCAGTCCACTGCTATTGTTTTGATCGATCTGATTCGCAAGTAAAATCAGTTATCGAACCTCAGTTTAATACCTCACGTAATCCGTGTTTTACCGGTTGTGATTAATTTATGAAGAACCATATTAATGTTCAAAAATGGCCCCCTGGTGCTTCTTGTTTTTGATACTTATAATTGGAATCCGTATCAACCCCATTTTCTTTGAAAATTCCCACTGAGCACATTGAGAAAACAATTTGGCGAACAAGCTCGTTTTCAGTGATTCGTACTCATGCCATTACATCACTATATATCTTGACGAAAAATTTTTCACCATAGGAAGGATTGGATTAGTCAGATAAAAAATATTGGTAGGGAAGGGATTTGTGGTGTTACATGCATAACCTGAATATACAAGAATGTGGTGTGCTAATTGTTTTGTCGTCTAGGGTTTGCATTGGGACGGAGGGTGGGCCAGGGGAGTTGAAGCGCAACCAAAAACTGTTTTTGAGAGCACAGTGGAGGATTGTGAAGACGGATAGCGATAGCTTCTGCAGTGCTCAAGAGGCGACACTTTGCCAACCCAGACTGTTCATCTCTGACCTTATACAGGGCCCGGAAAGCTTGCGTCACATTCACGATGTGGTTAGTCTGTGCTAGATGTGAAACGACTGTGCTATTAAGCAACTTATTTGTTCCGATGCCCAACCATGCAGGATGGTGCTCACGGATGCGTTCAGACAATCGCCTGGCCGTCCGGCCGATGTACATTGTCCCACAGGAACACGTAAAAGAATAGATGCAAAAGGAGACTGCATGATCAATAACTTTGTCTTTCAACCGTAGTTACGCTACGGGGCGGGATTTGAACAGGATTCGAAGCTTGGCTGCGTAGAATGTCTTATTGATAGCACTAGTCAATCTTTGTCGTGCTATCTCTGCTAGAGTGTCACCTTTGAATGACAGATATATGTATACTGGTTTTCTCTCCACCGTAGCTTTCCTAGGAACTTCCTTTTCTGTCTCCAATATCTTATCGATTAATCTACTTAGGAAACCAGTTTCAGTCAACACTCACTCTTCTTACTGTCTGCAGTTCAGCTTCAATAGTATCTTCTGTGCACGGTTTTTCTTCTGGCTATGAGACTTCTAATTAGGTTCCTCTTCACATTAAGAGGTACAAATCTGTAAATTTTGATGTATTGTCCATTCCACGTGGCTTTCCTGTGTACAGATTGCCGAATTGAGCCGTCTTCTCGACGACATAGTTGGTCATCTAGGAATGCTATTTCATTGTTCAGCTCCATCTCTGTCGTGAATTTCACATTTGCGTGAGCCGAGTTGAACTTATTCAACAGCTGGTTAGTTCTCGTCGATTGGTTGGGTACACAGAAGATATCCACATAACGTTTGTATAAGTAGAGCGCTTGTATTGACGACTCGAGTGGCCCACATTCCAGCTTTACAATGAAAATATCGGCTAGTGATGGACATCGGAACATTTAAGTCGCTTAATAGACTAATCCAATCATTCCTATAGTGAAAAATTTTTGTCAATATATATAGTGATGGCATGAGTACGGATCACTGAAAACGAGCTTGTTCGCCAAATTGTTTTCTCAATCCCATTTTATTTTTTGACAGATTCGACTGGTTCACGATCCCCATTTAAGTGTTCGTTCTCTTGGTGCGGTGATTGACTAGGGAGTACCTCAGTTCCATGAACTTACAGTTTCTATTTCTTTTTATAACAAATTTTTCAATTACAAAGTGATCCACCTACTGTCTCGGTTATTTGCCTCATCGTTGCTAAGTAAGAACAGTCGTCTGACTTGCTTTTTAAATCAGCACAACTTCCTTACAGCTCGCGCATTGATCCCCAGTCGGAAATAGGAATTCTTTGGACTGGGGTGAAATGGAGCTTTTTTACCGAGTATTTTCCTTGATCCATGACTGTTCTTTTTAACCCGATAGGAGGCAATGTTGTTCCACTCTTATAAACTTAAGATCGCGTTCATCCCCGATAGTTCTGTTTTTCGTTCTTCTTGCAACTGCCAAAGGATCGTATCATTTGCATTGCGGTTGAGATTCTTTGGGGGATGCAAATGGTTCATTATGGTCTACTTTTCCATAGCTTATCCCTCGTAATTTGCGGGTCTCATGCATGCTCCTCGTAGCTTTCTCCGGTTTACAAGCTGCCTGAGAAGCAAACGCACACGTACGTGTGATTTACCTCGAGACAAGCGCGTACGTACGGGTAAGCGCGGACAAGAACACCATCAACAAAATGTCAAGCTGAGTGGGTGAATGTATGCATGAATGAGTCAGTCACATTTTGAAACCGAACTCAGTATCTTGCATTCGTTCGAACCGAGACATTTGTTGGCTACGGTGTCATGTATCCTATCTGCGCGCGTACGTCTGTTGAAAGCTGCACTCTACACCCTGTGCCGTTTGGTTAGCCTATTTCACGCGGCTGAAAGCTGTCACGCTCGCTTGCTTTGCTAGCTGGCTCAACTGTTCGCGTGTTCGATTGTCTGATAGTATCACTACACGGAGTCCATTGATTGGTCCACGGAACATCGCTGGGCGGAAACATTCCGATCGAGCCCCGATTCCGTCATTTACTGCCAACTGTAGTTCACTGGTTTAAAGTCAGTCTGGTTTCCTGATGCATTACTTATCTCGTCAGATGTAGTTCTTTGTATATTCGGCTTTTCCTACCCATCTTATTTAACGTGATCGGTTCTCTACACGATAGCGAAGTAGGCAGTCAGATGGACGCGATGAAATTTGTCGAAATTAGCTTTGTTTTGTAAGTGATGGATGTTTGCAAACGAAAATAGCCATTTATAATTGGGTCGCTGGTCTATCGGATTTTACTTCCGTGTCTCTGCGTAATCGTTGCTTGTTCCAGGGTTGAATTCTATTGCTGGTGACACGAGTGGGACACAGGATCATACCTTATTTTCCATCAGTAATCTTTGGAGCGAAGTGGTGCCTTTTATCCTTACCGTCAGCAGCTGTTCTGGTCATGTGCCGGGGGACGGTACTGGTCGGTTAATTAATGCTGAATGATCTTGTTACGTTTAGCTCACGCATGAAGTTCGCTGTTTGGCTTCCGATCGCCATACAGAAAGTTAGTTCCAGGGTTAATTTGCCACCGTGCCAACTGGAGCTGTAGTGATTATCCGTCAATTGAAAATAGCATTTTCGTGTTTACGCGATTGATAGTCCCCCAAAAGCCAGTCGACTTTTCGCGGCCAAATTCATCTTACTGTGATGCCGATTTTGCCAGTGGAGTAGTCAGACGTCAGGGTCTGAGTGCTTTTTACTGGTATGATCTAATGGGTGACGAACGATTGTTCATTTATTTTTCTTGTCGTGTAACCTAACTGAATGATTGCTCTCCATTTGAGTGTGATAGTGGGCCTCGTGTACTCGGTGCAGCTTTCAGCGCATTCTAATTACGATTGGTATACGTTTTCATTTTCGTCCGTTGTCCTATCGATACCAACAAGCGGTATATAAGTGCGATTCTTGACCTTGTTATCGCAAAGTGATCCATGGTTCATTTTTCCTTTTCTGGTCGATACATTTAAAGTTCGGCCTTCACTGTAACACCAACGTTTGCGACTTGCCAGGTCCTTATGCGACCGGTGAATTAAATATGGATGAAGAAAATATTCCGTCCACGTGTAACCCAGAAAAGCAGTCCTGCTTTTGGTCAAATCGTGGTTGGGTCACATGACTGTCTTATTTCTGGGTCCCGTAGACATGACCAGTTTGTTACGTTCGTAACGCTCAGCACAGCGGTCGAACCCACGCATGCAAACCGCAAACCAATCGTGGGTGGCTAATGTCACGATTTGCACCGCGTGCCCAAAATTCGCGGCACGGTTGCGCTGAAAAGGGGACTAATCTTTCCGACCTCACGTTTTGACCCTCAATATGTCTGATCCGTTAGTCTCACCTGAGCTTCATTTCCTATTCACTGGTCTCCATGGGTCGGTTTCACCTTTTCTCAAATATCGCAGGAGTGATCGTAGTCATAACATTTATCACGGAAGCACTGCAATTAAGCCATTAGAGGAGTTCACAAGTGCCACGGATTTTGGCACAGTTGGATATTCTGTGTCGGCTCGATTCAAAGGTTTGGTAGTCCCAGTAGTCAAACGGGGATGAAAAATTCAGGGTTCGCCGCTCGATTATTCTGTTACCTGAATTGCCTTCATGGTGCGACTTACTTGACCGATAAAGGGTAGAAGTCATTCCGGAAACGGCAGAGTTATTCAGCGAAGCGCCCAAGGGTTCCGGTACACTTAGATATCTTTTGCGACTAAGGGGATTTTAACGGTGGTCCCCTACTTTATCGGTCAGCAAGCTTGTTTAGATATTATTGACCTTGACGCAAATTGTTTGGTTGGATCGATCTACCAAGTTGTGAGTTATTATTTCTTCTTTATGGATTCTGCTGATAATCAATTATGAACCAACTTTTGAGTACGTTTAAGAGTTAGAATACAACCGGTATTAAAAGTATCATTACAATGCATCAAGAGCCCAGATTACAAGAGTTATACTATCTTTTTGGAAGCAATCCCTCTACTCTGCTATTACCAGCCCTTTATTTTGGAACGACTCCCAGTAGTTTCCTCCAAATTGGCACAACACTGGTCGCACGATATGACACTCTTACCTTCCCGTCGAACTAACGAGACGGTTGCCACACAAAGTCATTCGCTCTTGACTAGATCATCTACTAGGAGACACTCACCATTATAATTAGATTGACTGATTTCTTCGTCTAAAATCCACTGGTTGTAGATGACGGTGCGCTATCATCCGGCTCGTTCCACATCTAGCCTATTGTGATCTTACGTGGTTCTATCATTCCGAGTTTCAGCGTTTCCATTCCCTATGTACTAGATCCTAGCACGCAAAAAATGAGATTATTTCGAACCGTTTCCGCATTGATATTGAGCGCATCTTTTCGTTTGACTTTTCAAGACGGTCAAAGTGAGTTATAAAATAATCTCAAAATTACGGTTTGAAGAATGCAATGTTATTTTTCCATGCTAATGATTCGGGGGTTTCGGTGAATTCATCTCTTAAGGTAGAGGTGAAGAATTTGGTTGGGGACAGTTTTGTACATGTAACCTGTTCTTATGTCTGGACCACTAAAAATCATTCTTTTCCTGATTGTTTATTTCTCCGATCAAGTTCATCGCGTCAGTTGCCAGTATCGGTTCGGTTAAGTTAGCGGTACTTGCGGGTTTATTTAAACCGTTAGCAGGGCGCATGAATAATGAATTCATTTACCAACCACATGATAGTTCGTCACAAGTTTATTGTCAGCTAGATAATGTCAACCTTCAGAAAGAACACGCATGATCTCAAAGTTCGTGTTTCCTTTGTAAGTAGTATGTTCTATCTAGGGATGTAAAGTTCAGTTCTGGCCTTATTGGTACTCAGTTAATCTATAGCGCTAATCTTCTTTTAGCAAACTGCGCTGACAATAAAATCATGTTATTTCGGGCGAACTTTTATCACTTGTTTTACTTCTCTCCCGACTAGTAGATACACCTGCTATAATAATTGTGTTAGTCGTTTGTCCACGGACAGACAGCAGGAATACCAATAACACGGACTGGAAAGTTAAAGTTTGTTGGGAAATGTGCTTATATTTAAAGGTGACCAGGCATTCTCCGGCAAATTTCTTTTTGACTAAAACTAACTGCATTTAACCTGTTTTCATGTTGATCTCCTTACTTGTGGTTGGCTAGCTTCTATTGACGTTGAGTTGAGCCACGATGTAGTGCTACGTGGGCTGTATGAGGAGTCCTCACGTCACCGGGCTTATATCCTTGATGTGATCCGTAGTCATTTCGTCGCGTCAGTGTACTGGGAAATTTGCTTTCGAGAGTAATCACTTCATTAAATAATTGAAGTTACGTAATAGCTCACTTGTAGCTTCGTCGCATTTCACTTATCCACTTATCCTCTACACGTTTTTCACATTACTCTGTTCACTACGTAAAGTTACAGTTAGTTGTTCCGAATTTGTTTGAATGGCGATATTCGGTTGTCAAGATGTTCATTAAACGATTCACATGAATCACAGTCCAATAATCTTATAAACCCGACCACTCTCTTTCCGCACATGCTGGGCATTTAGTGTGATCTGATCTACATCGGAAGGATTGGCTTATCCGGAAAAGGTGTACTGTTTCTCAAACATCTTCCTGTAGATGTCCTTGCGATAGCTGGTGGATGCATTGGTAATGTTTACATGGGCATTGTCATTAACTCAACTAATTCACTAGAGAACATCTGCACCGTAGATTCTCGCTAATTTGGCGACTGCAAATAATGAACTTTCTTGCCGAATCATTAACACCGCATGTCCTCGTGATTTGGTTTAGCCACGCTATATGTGTCACCAAATTATCATCGATTTTGTCACATGCACTGGGCCCCACAACCACTAAGTCTCACGACACCATCGATCCGGCAATCATGGCCTAGAAATCTGGAGCGACAGCGAACATCATAAAGTCCCCATAGGCATGGAATTTTTACGGGTCGATAAAATTCCGTGTCGTTGCTCACTCAAATGTGACCACAAATAATCGGGATTGCTTTTATATGTAATCAAACTCAATGCTTTGTTTTACCACTAACCGGAAAATTTTGGATGCGTGAAGAATATCCATATTAGCATTCTCCTCTCCCCTTTATTCATGTTCATAATTTTCGGCCTCCGGATTTTCGCGCTCATATGCAATATTCGAATTGGACCATGGCATCTTCCCCTGTCTTAACTACCTGGGTCGCTGAGTTGTCGTCGTTATCTGATTGAGTTGATTTCCCAAGCAGGATATGATCGTTTCTTTCAAACATCCTGCACATCTATAGAAAAGGGATTTTCGCAGTACACTGAACGAAAATGAGATACTTACTAAACAATCACACAGCCCAGGCAACTTCCCACCTATGCTACCATGACATTACCGGAACGATGAGAGCGGAGTTTGAGAGTGATGCGATGCAGCGGTTTTCAGCCGTGGTAGATTGTCGTGCGTCATCCTTACTATTCACGGGTTTGCACGTGTGTATACAAATGTATTGGTCAGCTACCGGCAGTTGCTGTCTCGCCTTCTATTTGCTAATGGTTTCCTATCCAGCAGAAACTCTTCGCTCGAGCTTAGACAGTATAGCGGCAAACGCCAGTTCGTTTCTCGGCTAGTGAATAAGTATAGGGCAACATCATGTGTGGCACGCCTAACCCTAACGTCGAAATAATTGTGCTGATAGGGAGCCGTTTGTGAACGTTGTAGCGGCAACAGGAATAGCAGAAACCACGCTAACGACCGCGGTTTTATCAATATCCCCATTGCCCCAATGTGAACTGGCTTGGTTTGACAGGCGTGGCTACTTTCATCGATTGGACCTAATGGTCGAAAGTTGGTCGATAGCTCAGGACCAGCGCGTGCGTACGTGCGTTTGCGCTCGCCCTTATGTATCCACCAGGAGGTGTGTAAGCTTACGAACACGTGCGTCTGTCGGTTCGTACATGCATACGCAGGCCGAAGTAAGGTGACAATGATGCATTTGTTTGCGCATGCATACAAATAAACTAATGGAGCTTCGATCACGCGCGTGTACGGAATCTCTCATCTCTTCAACACGCGAACACGCGTAATGCCGTTGTCGATGTTGTCCTACCCTATTCGGATTGTGTCGACCTCTGACTGACCATGATAGTTATAATAAACTTCAAAACGATTGGCGGTATTATTCCCAACACCATTTTTCAGTGGGCAGAATTTCATGGATTCCATTAAATTACTGATTTATGTTCGCCTTTTTGGACATTAGTAAGGAATGAAAACGTGAAAAATAGAAAACCCTTAGGCAAGATTGTATCACATCTATGTTCCGATGTTACGCGATTTTAAGGTGTTTGAATCAGCCAGGCTGTGAAATTGTTCATTCCCAGTACCATGCTCACCATAAAGTTACAAATATCCACCTTAGTCCCACACAATCCTGAATGACCTGACGCTGCTCCGAAACCACTGGGCAACAGTGGGCACGAGAGCTTTTTGGACAAGAGGAGCTGGATAATTAAGGACTAGCCTTGAATGACGCTAAAATAACTGATGAGAATGTGAGGTGACCAGTCAGCTCATCACCAAAACTAAAGCGCTGCGTAAATTGCATCGTGCTCGCATTCCCTTTGCTAGTCCATTATAATCATGCTCAAAGTAGACAATGACTACGGAACAGGAATACCATTAGTTCGGATCGACTGCGGGTACTGCACAAAATTCATTTGGAGCTCAAGATGAAAGTCTGTAAAGTGATTCATCAGTTAGACTGAGGATCAAAATATTATGTGCATGTAACGGAAGACGTTGTTAGGCCCCATCACATGCGAATCGTGAGCACACTAAGCTGATTGTCCAGTCCACTAAAGCAAGTGCCGGAAAACTGTAAAAGGTAAGTGAAAATTTAAACCAAGCTGTTCATGAAACCCATGCGATGTAGAGGCACTTCAACATGCGATTACATGCATGTGTGCTGATTAGGTCTCGTTCGTAGGACTCAAGTACTCTTACGAGGTTACCATGATCACCGTTATCGTTCAGTGTTAAACATCCGGACAAGTTCCTCTGGCGACTGTCTTTCTCGCCCTTTTCCTCGTTACTGTAGAAGGTATTGGTAGATAAAGCGGACAAGAGGTAGACCACTGTCACAACGAGACTGCATCTTGACGTGGTGTGACGGCTTGCGTGCCTCCATGACCCAACGAGCCATACAGGATGGCTTATCTCAAGCCGAAGATCCAATCATGCCTGCAAGGTCAATGGATAGAGGCCTGACGAAGTAGTCTCCTGGTTCTCCAAGCTGCGGGTTGATCTGAGCTAGCAGCTCGGTCGGAAGAACGAGTGAAGCAATAATTGATCTAGGTAGATGGGCTTCCATTTAGCTATACTTCGCTGTCTTGCGGTCAGATTCGTGTCAGAACCAAAAGACTTTGGTTGAGAACCCTAATCGTTCTTCTGCTTAGCGGCTGGACTCCCTAGCAGTACCCGTCCATCAATCCCCATGAGTTACACGCCTACAAATAATTCCATACTGCATCGGTCGTCGCGCAGGATAATCAGGACCGCGCTGCCCATTGCATTGAGCGCTGGTGGGGTGGGTAGTGATAAGTATGCTACTGCTAAGAGTTCCCTCTTATTCAACCTGTATCTTCTGTCTCCAACCCAATCTGTTTGCCCCTTCTGCCTACCCATAGTATCTCCATTGATAACACGCACGATACTCTCAACGGTTTATTGTCAAGTAGTGTAGTAGGTGGTTTTCAGTCCACTAGGTCACGTTTTCTCAAGCCTCGTCAGCCTCTGCATCTGGGTTCCTTCAATGTGCACAGTATGATGTAGGTTGGCTAACGAGCGTGTTTGGCTCTGACAGTGGGCTCACTTTCGATTGATGTCTGCTGTGTGAGTGAAACACGAATTCAGGATTCGAGTAAAGTAATTCAGCTAACTGCGTCAAACGTCTCGTCAAGATATTTTCTTCGCACATCAGGAGACGAAGCAGCTCAAGCTGTGGATCAGCGTGATGCAGGAATAGTCTTGAGTGAGAAGGCTGAAGCAGCCCTTCTAGACTGGATCCCAGTCAACATTCGCTTGTGTGCCATGAGACTGCAGGGATCAGTCGGTGTCCGAAAGGATAGTAGTGTTAAGCGTAGTTTATTTGTTATCTCGGCATACGCTCCCACAGACTGCAGCACTGATATGGAGAAAGACGAATTTTACGATAACCTCGTCACTCTTGTTCGGAAGAGCAAACGCTCTGACACTGTAGTGGTAGTAGGTGACTTTAATGCACAAGTTGGAAAACTGAATACATCGGAGTCCTGTTTAGGCGGGCGATGCGCCTTGCCTGCACAGCGAACAAACAACGGAGAAAGACTTCTCCAATTCAGTGCAGATAATCATTTATTCCTATCTAGTACGAATTTCCGACACAGTTCGCGTCGCACTGCGACATGGCGCTCTAGCTCGACAGGTACTTTGAGTCAGATTGACCATATCGCAGTTAGCTACCGTTGACGCGGTTCTGTCCAGAATTGTAGATCGTACTGGGCCACGTACGTCGAATCGGACCATGCGATAGTTTTAATGCGATTTTTGCTGCAGCTGAATGGCCATCGACGCAGGCCACAAATCCGATTGGCTGTCGAACGTTTGTCTGATTCGGCTGTTCGCAACAGCTACGAACAGAAACTACCCGAGGAACTAAGAACTGCGACCAGTAGCAATGTAGACGATCAGAGGGATCAAATTAAGCAGGCGATGAATTTGGCAGCGATTTTCGCCTGCGCACTAGATAGATTGTCGAGATCGGTTGCTCGGTTCGGCATGTGCTTTGCACCTTCAAAGTGCAAAGTACTGTTGCAGGATTGGACGACAGCAGGGGAAATAACAATGGTGGACCGTTTCACCTACCTTGGTAGCTGCGTGTCTAACGATGGTAGCTCGGGATTGGAGGTAAGTATGCATATATCCAAGGCTCGTGCAGCTTACGCTGGATTGAAGCACTTGTGGCGTCGGCCTGATATTTCACTGAAGTTGAAAGGCCGTGTGTACTGTGCTGCAGTGCGTTCAGTTCTGTTGCACGGTTGCGAGACATGGAGTGTGCGTGTGGGCGATGTTCGTCGGTTGGAGGTGTTCGATTGCCGATGTTTACGTAGTATGACTGGGATTGGATGGAGTGACCGGGTGAGTAATATTGAGGTTAGGAATCTGGTATTGGGTGCCCTTTCTGAAAATAGCTTGTTTCAGCGTATGAAACTTAGTAGACTACGCTGGTTGGGTTACGTGTTGCGTATGACGAACACTCGTCTACCATATCGTGCCCTATTTTGTGTTCCTCCTAAGGAATGGAAGAAGCCATGTGGAGGCCAACAGATGACGCGGCAACGTTGAATGAGGAAATTTACAGCGAAGTTAGGTAAAGTAGGTGTCTCACGCCTTCGTGGTTGGGGTCCGAAAGACTTGTCGACTTGCTGGCTGGAGACACTGAAGGATATGGCAGTGAACCGTGAACAGTGGCGATCGTGTTGTCATTTTCTATCGAATGAGAATGATTGAAATCACGTGCGTTTGTACAGTTAGACTGTGTTCCGTGTGTTGGCTGCAGCAGCATCTCATCTTTTCCCGCCTGTGTAGGTCCACTCTCTGTTCCCGTTGGATATTCTCTTTTTATATAAACGTGTAACTCTGGGGAACGGCAGCGGTCAGTGAGGCTTGCCTTGCTGTTTAACGCTGAACGATGATGATGAATGAGAGGTAGACCTGCAAGGGTTGGGAAAGGAAAGAAAACTCTACCAGTCAAGCACAGAGTACAGTGTAACTGTTAACGCATACGTTTTCAATTATTCTGACCCAACGGGAAGTGACAACACGATCATCATTTCATGTTTCACTGCCAAATCTTTCAGAGCCTCCGGGCGACCAGTTGGCGGATCTTTTGAATTCCCAACACAAAGGCGTGAAAAACCTCCTTTATCTAAGTTCGCTGTTTACTTTCTCACTGAAAAATAGGGATACTGATGCACGGTTGTTTTCATTTCTTCTTAGTTTTGTTTTTGAGTGCCGGAGAGGGTTGGATACTAAAATTAGTGATTCGTTTTCCATGATAATTGGTTTGCTAGCAAAGTCGTAAAGACCAACCGTTTGCCATCATAAGTAGAAGCTTTGAAAGTTCTGACTTATCGATTCATATATTCCAATCACTATTTTAATTACCTGTAGCGATTAGCTCTTTCCCTCCTAAGATATTTTCCCATCGTTTGAAGATCCAAAAACTTGTAGGGAAAACCTCAAGAAGTAACATCTTAGGAATCCTTAAACTAAAGCCAGTGAATTAATGTTGAGGGAAGGACAGTATCGCCTTTAATATTCGAACTGTTACTTAAGCTCGGGGCTTGATGTCCAGTTAATGTCCCGAATGTGTCGGTTTTATCGCTTGTAAGACGTATCGTTATATGGTTCCATAGTCAAATCCCTTCGCGTATCATGTCACTTGTTCTACGGGTAAAGTCGATATTTTGTTTAAACGACTCGTGTGAATTAGTTAACCATTCAGATTATTAGTTTACTTTCGGTATCCATGCCTCTTCACTCACTCTCTCTCTCCGGATGTTTATTTGGACATACGTCAGTATTGTTGATAATTCACTTTAAGCTTAGTGTTTACATTTCCTTGGTACTACCTGCGTTTCTCTTTGCTTCCTATCCTGGTTGGGGTTATTTCCCGGATCCAGACGACCGTTTAGTTTTTTTAATCCTTCATTGTTTTTCGCCTACATTTGACCGGAAAACAACTGAAGAATAAGACCAACGCGATGTATATATATATATATATAATATATATTTATAGCGGTTCAGCTACTATCAGGTGATTCACAATGCCAATTACAGCTGTTTCCGATTCAAACGGAACGTTTCCCCTTACGGTTCATTGAAAATATGCTCCAATTATTTTACATGTGGTCATCAGTTTTTTTTTTCATTATTTTACTGCCCCGACTACTGAGAAAAAACGAACGAACAATAAGGGACAAAAAATCTTTAGACAATAAACAAGGGATTTATAAAGGTGAGCACTTGCATTCAAATTTAGTATTTGCTTTATGAATCCATTTGAGCGAATACACTGGATGGACTTATGGGGCTCTGTTCAACCGTATGTCCGTATGGATCTATCATTGGGCGCTAGAAAGTTGATTAACAATAATCCATTCATGCATACTTTTGATTTCTACTTCCCGTACAACCGGATCGTCGGGTGACTTTGTCGGTGGCGAACTGTATCCTAAGAAGGCGCCGCTGATGCATCCCAATTTCATGAGGGAAAACAAAGGTGTGCACTAGCGTCATGACCAAGTCAAGTAAAACTGTTGTTTCCGAAAATGATAACGGCGCTTGAAGTTTGGTACTGGAAATAATAATGTGACGTAAGGTTTGAAATATGGTCTAGGAATTCTGCAACGCTTTTAAAGTTGAGTGTTGCGCTTTCGGTATTGAACACTCGTTCTTTGCTTGTACAGTTTATCGACTTGCTCTGTCATCTGACCAAAGCAATTTTCGATTTGTCAATCTAATAAAATTATATCGAATTGTCATCCTATTTCCATAAATTGAGTGTTTTGTCTCCACACAAATCGGCCGGATGGTAACTAGGGTATCCTCCGGAAATCAGTACGAATTCCATCCCAGACATCCCACGTACCACGAGATACGTAAATACCTGGGACATCAGCTAGCCAGGGGCCTGATAAACTTCCGCAAGAGGTGATGAATAGGTAACAGGAAAAGACTGAGGCTATCGGCAAGAGTCACGATTTTTACTAACTGATTAGGAATTTTTATATGCGAGAACCGGGTTTCAGTGAGCTGATCAAGGAATCTGATGGCTGACTAATTCACCCCCAAGAGCGCCGTCTGCAGCCTTTTGAAGAGCACTTTAGGAAGTGGATTAGTTGGCTCAACTTTCCAGTGGAACTTCCACTTGTGCTCTCATACGAGACATTGGGGCGAATATCAATCCCCCACTAGAAATGGTGGTCATCACAGATAACCTTTCTGAAAAGGTGTAAGACTGCCGGGTCATATAGTCTATCATCGTTCGTTTTCAAGGATAGCGACGAACTTTTATCACCGAACTTAACAAAAGTTCTTGAGTTCGATCTGCTTAAAGGCACAAGCCGCTGGCGGTTGGTGAGAATTGGTGATTGCGCCAATTTGCAAAATCTACGATAGATATTCCTGTGAAAACACCGCATCCAAACTGTTCATGGGCATTATCCTTGGCCACTTATTTGGTAGTCAAGACGGGTACACGCGTGAGAATCGAGCTGGTTTACGGCCATGTCACGGTTATGATGACCACGTATTTATCCTGAGGCGAATTTCGAACCAGAGGTACACTTTCCGTGGACCAAAAGTCTTTTTCTTCCCTGATCCGAAATCGGCTCTCGGTTCGGTCGGTTATACGGTTCTCTTAAAAATGTGTAAGAAGAATCCACTTCCCTTCGAATCTCTGCGTGTAGTTAACCAAAGCCAACTCCATATTCGACAGTTACCCGCTTGCTTTTTTCTCCCTTACTGTGCTATTGAGGTGACTATGAAAATCTTCCTAATCTTGTGTGAAAATAAGCCAGTGATATTTTCTTGGGCAGGAAACTGTCTGACTTATGATGTACGGATGATATTCTAAGAGAGAACCTAAATACACGTATTCTTCGGCTATCTAAAAGATAGTGTAGGGATGTTTGGGATGTGTCTTAGACTTTAGAAGTGTAAAATCCTGTTGCTGGATTGGGTTGGGTCGGAACCGAAACTTGTTCTATTAGAATAAGAGTTGCATGAAGTAAGTTTGTTTCGTTACTTGGAGGTTTTGCATGCCATCAAGTGGTCGTATGCCGGATGGAGTGTCGCTATGTATACGGAAGGCTGGCTTTGCCTTTGTCACTTTGAAGCACCTGTGGCGTCCAGGTGACATCCAATTAGAGACTAGGAGTCGTGTACACAACAGGACTAAAGTCTGCCCGCTATACGTTTGAGAAACATCTGTTGTGGACGGAAAATGTGAGAAGACTTTCGGACTTGAACATTGTATCTTCGGTAATTTATGGTTGGTCGCTTTTCTGGCTAGCTCAGCGGTTAGGCAAGCTACACAGAGTTTTCAAATGCGCAAATCAATTGACAGGGGAGCGCCGGGTGCGCGCAATAAACGCGAAGTCGGTCATATACTTCCGAGAATCTTTGTTTATTCTTGCACGTACTGCTAACTAAAATATGTCCATATATCTGTACTTGGTGCAGTCGGTGACCAGTCGTCACCGTCATCGTTGCAATATTGAGTTTTTCCGCAGAATTCGGTTCAATTAGTGCCGAATTTTGCGGTTTCAGACTACTGCACACACACACACGTACACATGTAGAGGAAGTGATAGCATTGCCTATTGGACTCAGTCCGATGTTTGTGTGCAACTTAGAAGGACGGATCGCTCTGGATTGGAACACGAATCTTTTCAAGTACGCTTGGACAATTAGCTGGATAAAAGTTGTTTGTCTTCCAACAAAGTCTTCCAATTCTTTCCATGTAATCATGATTTGCGTGAACGTAGTCTGGTTAATAATTTATCGTAATCAATTTACAAACAAAACTAATTGACTCCGATTTATGGAATGCCACGTTCCACGCTTAGTAGAAATAATTACTGATCGGGTTTTCTACCATTTTCTTCTCTAGGTCCTTTCGTTTGAGTTGCATTCAGTCCAACAATTTCTTAAGTTCCTTAACTAAAGCGATAACCACACTGTTCTTCAGTAGTTAGTATACTACATAATTCCGTACTTGCCCTTTACATGTGTAAGTGTGTGCATAAATCCTAATGTTTACATGTATGCGGTTTTTCACCTTCCCGAACTTTGACTCCTTCGATTTCCTCACTTTGTAATTCCAACTCTGAGATGTTTGCTCGACTGAATTGACGATGGGCCCACTTCAAGATCAACAGATTAAACGAACTGCCTTGACTCACTAGGTTGCACGCCAACCTGTTTAGGAAATCAATTAGAAGGCACTGTTCTGATGTGAATCTACCGTCCTATGAATGAATAGTCTCCCACTCTATTGGAAAACGGAGATCTGATGAATCTTACGCGATTCTTTCCCACCGCTCATATTGGCTGGTTAGGTTTTCAGGTCGCTTATTCAGTCTTATCCAGTTGTACCGGGTTTACCTTTTTTGCATCGTCCTGCCTCTGAGCGACGAAACGTGGGTCAAAATTTGTGTAACAAATCCTGTGCGTTTCGGATCTTCCGAAAGTCGGTCAGACTCGCTGGGATTGCGTGATATTAAGACGGATGCATCATTTAGTTCTTTTTTGGTTTCCGGGTTGACATTGTTCTTTAGAGGGTGCAATTAGATTTTTCTACTTCGCATGAAGCAAAACATTTTGTCGTACAAATTCGGTGGCTCTTCTATGTGCTGGCTCGACTACACTTAATTCGATAAGTCGAGTTTATCATAGTTCTAGACAATTTGGTTCAACTGCTCTACATGTTTTCTGCTAACACCCATTGATTCGCAGTCATAGGAAATGAGGACTCACTGTCTTCTCTCGTTAAGAAAAGTTCTTGTTCATTAGGTCTGTTCCAGTTTGAGGACCAGTTTTGCAGGATACGAACGACAGTGACAACAGTTGTGTTGTTCTGTTTCTGTTCCGGGTACAGGCATTTACCATCGATTGTGTAGTATTCTATCTCACGTATGTAAATGAACATGCGTCCTTCGCGTCCGCGGTGTGTTAGTGTATATTGTTTGGTACTCTCTGTCCATATCGTTGACCTGCGTTGATTTTGAAGATAAATTAACAACTTTTCATTGGAAGCTAGTGTTTATTAGCTGTTGAACTTCGACTTCTATTAATATTCCCATCGTAATACGGTTGGTACAATTTTCCTTATATCCCTCTTATGAATACCATGGACAAATAATAACCCGTATATTATTGTATTGTACTGGACTTTTGCGTACATAGATGTCCGCACTTCAGTCAAAATGAATGTTTTCGTCACTCATCAAAATACACAATGGGGAAAAAACGAAGAATAAGACATTTAAAACCACGAGAGTGTGTATAAAGTCGGTCACGACCTGTTCCCTATTGGTAAGAACTCGAATTAAGTAGGGCATGGTCGACTTCCTATAGACATTTGTAGGAGAGGGGTGTGGAACAGAAAGTAGTACGTATCCTGGCATGAGAGCGGCATTTAGAAAGGATGTTGTGTAAGAGATAGGACGGATCCAAAAGAACTTTGTCCGAGTTTTTTACACGCGACTAGATGCACATCACGGAGTTTGGTGCACAGTTTTTTTCCAGTGGTGTGTAAGATACTGAAATGTAGCTCTCAAGAGGGATAAGGCCATAACTTAAATAAGAGTTTTATCTCTGAAAAATAATATACGCTCGTTGTACGGCTTCATTCTCACTCGGATGATGACTGGCACTTTTTCGAATTTGTATCCCGGAGGGGGGATTGTTTCAGGGTCGTGGTAACCCCTTGTCGTTCTACCGTGACGTGAGTTAAACCATTTTGTCAGAGGCTCGGGATAGGACCCCAAGTTCCTGCTTCCGTTTGAGTAACCGGGTCATGTGTATCGCGTAGAAGTAGAGACTCAAACGGCTGGCATGTTTAGTGAACTCTGCAGTGTTTCTTTCTTCTCTCGTTCTTTTTCATTGCCCTCAGTCAATCTGCGAACGGAATTGTGATAGATCCCTGGAAGTATTCCTTAACCCGATGACTAATTCTAAACTTTACATATATATATATATATGACTGTTAACAACGCATTGTTCCATGCTCCCAGTAACGCCATGTCTGAAACGACTGGCGAGGTTCGGGATCGGAACGATCGCCCGTCCAGTATTACTTTATTTCTATTGCCTAGATCCTCAACCTAATATAATGCTTTCGTCACCATATAATTTTTCCTTATTCATAACTCCCTCTTAATGAGGGGGCGTTTAATAAAATTCTTATCCGAAAATGATTGTTATACTTCGCCCACATGAGTTGATATTGGGAAACTATAAAAAGCACAAATTTTTTTCGCTTGTCTCAGCGCAGTTGACCGATCCTGGTGACAACTTCCCGGATTGACCCCAAAAATTAGGAAGAACAGATATCCTCGCCGGACAAATCAGCATTGTTCGAACAATTAGATGAGTGGGCGTCAAAGGCCATAAAATTGATAATAAGATTACGAGTAAAGATCAATAACATCGCTTGCCCGCACTCTGATCGATTTGATCTCTAACATCTCCCCTCGCTTATTGTTCGGGCTTCAGACGCTTGCATTTGAGGCCAAACCTGAGACGGTTGTGTGATCCCATAAACATCTAAATGTAGTATATGGTGTTCCATGGGTGGTGGTGTTACTGCTGTGTGTGTTGGCACATGGGGATGACATTAATGAAGTCCATCATGAGTGTATGCTCGACGAAGCTGAATAGCCTATCTGTACCACTGCTATGTTCCGATTTGCAAACAGAATGTCCTTTTTCTATAACCGTCTCTTCTATTGTTCCAATACGTCAGGGTGCAACACAGAACGACAATATATAAGGTATCGAGGTCAAATTAATGCATTTTCGGAGTTTGTCCCATATGGTTCCTAACATTTAAGTGTTAACTGCCTCGCAGGCGATCGTTATTCGTTTCCCAAGTCCCAATGCACAGTGATTCGGTAAAACGATTACGTATTTTTCAAGAAGCGAGAGGCATTCCTGGATGGGAGATCAAGATAGAATCAGAGTAATGGTAAAATGATTAAAAGATTAACATCTGAACACAAAAGCAGGTATTGTAATTGTCGCTTCGTTTAGGGTTTTATGATGTGGTCACTGTAACTGGAAGACACGAAATCTATTGACAAAGAATCAGGATCCTTTCAATGTTGCCTGAATATGATGACGAAAACCTACAGGATGCCCAATTTTGACACGAAGTCGAGACAAGCCTTATTCTTGTATCTAGTAGCACTGAAAGAAGTGGGAATCTTCGCCAACCGCTGTTGAGATCAGTTGCCAAATGCGGTTGGCATGCCGAGCAAAACCACGTGTAATGTTTCCTCCTGGAAGTATACCTAGGCTATCCTAGATTCGCGGTAATTTTCTATTTGTTTGGTGGTTTGTGAAACTGATTTCCATTTACGTGCATATATATACATCTATATATTGCGATAAGAACCCGCTATCGCCTGGCTTGTTACCACAACTGATCTGTTGGGACTTTACGTGGCTCTGTGCCACTTCAGGTTTCAGGGCCGTGGTTGCCGCTTCCCTCGTGTATAGCGTGCCCCGGTGGCTGAGGCATGCCCCGTCTGCTGGCTATGCGATTAGTTAGTCATAAGACGAACTGTGCATGAACCAATCCGCATAGAAATCTCCTGCCATCGGAAACATGTCGCAAAAATGACAACATTGCGAATAAGAAAAGAAAAAGAGACGCATTTGCAAAGTCGACCATAAATTTAACTTTTCCAGATCATTTCACACCATTGATTTCCCGCCGGCGCACACGGTTCCTATGTGGGCTGTTGTGCAACTGGGTCGCTCAGTCCGAAGTAGGCCTGTTTGCTCGGGAATGTCTCTGACTTTTACGTGATCAACCACGACCGTCACAACGAGACTGCACCTTGACCTGGTGTGACGGCTTGCGTGCCTCCACGACCCAACAAGCTATACAGGACGGCTTATCTCAAGCCGAAGATCCAATCATGCCTGCAAGGTCAATGGGTAGAGGCCTGACGAAGTAGTCTCCTGCTCCTTCAAGTTAGCGGTTGATCTGAATTAGCAGCTCAGTCGATAAACTGAGTAGAAGAATACATGATGCAAGTAGTTGGGCATGCGAGTAAGTAGACATTTGCTCATTTGTAGGTGGTTCACAATGAACAGCGTACCCTCAGGAGAATAACAGGCGGGAATTTTAGGATTATAGTCTTAGTTATCATTCATGGTATTATCGATTCCAAGAAATTCTCAGTGAACACTTATTAGATTGCTCTAATTTGAACTTGTTGCGTTCGTCAAAAATCCCTGCCCATTACGCGAGTGACAGAGCATAGAAAAACTTACTGTAATTTTGGGTTAAACAGTTTCCGTCCTACTTTTGATAACAAGAAAGACTACTGCTCAAGAGAGCAGAATTGCCCGACGCAGTTATCTGAAAATTTCCAGTTTGAGAATCAGAAACGCTGAATCTCCTTTCTTCAGTTGAACAGCACAGATAGGAGATTGCCATTGCGGAATTTTAACAATTCTCATTCTTCTTTCAGCCGGAATCTATGCTCATAGATTCTGTGTACAGCTGTCACAACGAAACTGCACCTTGACGTGGTGTGACGGCTTGCGTGCCTCCA